>JAFVLL020005165.1:0-48946 GCA_021397915.2 Tor tambroides | reverse complement strand
TTCTAGACATCAAAGAATCTTGAAAAAAAAAAAAAAAAAGTATCACAGTTTCCACAAAAATATTATGCAGGAAGATGAAACATTGATCATAAGATCAAAGTTTCATGTTGGCACCAAATCAGAATATTAGTACTGTAATAGTAGAATATTATTAATTTTGATCAAGTAAAGGCAGTCTTGGTCAGCATAAAATGCAAAAACATTAAAAATCTGACCAACCCCAATAGTTTGAATGGTAGTGATTCATTTTAAATTATTTTATTTTATTTTTTATTTTTTTTAGTGCCAAGCATTCATCGTGGAAGAGCTGCTTAGCTTCCACTGTGCTTTTGAATTGCATTCTGGCAACATTTGCCAAAATCCTCTGTTTAAAACAGCGGTTCAGCTGGCCTATTGATTTCAATGTAGCAGCCCCATTTAACAAAACCACTCACTGGAAAAGAGAATTAGTCCCTGTAAAGCTACAGGTCGAGAGAAGGTCATTTTCCCCTTTAGTTAAGATAATTAGAATGGAGAGAGGACGCAGCGAACATGCCTCGCCATCCCAGAGTAAACTTGATCTCTCTCTAACTGTGCTGAACTCTGTGCTTCAAAGCAAGAAAGGTATGCACCATGTGGAGATCTAGTCTCTTTTGTCCCTGATGGGCCCATCTCGGCCGACTGGTGGAGACTGTGTTTGACAGCTTCGTGGCTTCTAATCTCACTAGAAGTGGCCTGTAATGGCCATGGCGCCTGTCTGCACCTCATGTAAGACCTTCATTTTAATTAGAGTATCAAAACAGTCAGGCTGTTGAAGCACGGATTCAGATTAGGTTTGTGCTGGATGAGTGTTAGCTTAATGCATTTTTGCCAGTAGATTTACACACTTTGGCAGTCTTTTCACATTCTTTATGTTTGCAGAAATGAAATGTCCACCAATTTTTTTATTAGTTTTTTGTTTTCCAGTATGACAATTATTTAGCATAGATAGATAGATAGATAGATAGATAGATAATTATATAGTATAGTGATGTAGTTATGCCAAATCTCTTATTGTTACTGAGCTTAAATAATATAAATAAATATTAATTTATATTGTACATTTTAACTATTATGTGAATATATTTAGCAATAATAATATTAATAATTATTATAATTAAATAATATTTTAAAAATGCTTTTAAATATATATTTTATATATATATATATATATCTCAATCAGTTGTTGTTTTTTATATTGTTTGATCTTAATGATAAACAAATAGGCAATAGTGAAGATTTGGTATCACAATACTACATAACATGAATTAACTAAATAAATAAATTATATCATATATATTAAATATGATGCAATATTCTTCTTATTATTATTATTCCATAATACATTTAAAATGTAATACAAATCATTTATTTATTTTTATCTCAGTATCGATCAACCAATAAAATATTTTCAGATTTACTGCAAATATTTTGTAATATTTCTGTCGTTCAGTTGCATCGCCTTTTCCGAACTGCTTCCACACTCACAATCCTTCTCGCTATCTCCCTCTTCCCCTAATTAGTCTTTACAGCGATGGGAAGCAAAAAAGCAAACGGTTTGTGCGTTACTGTTGGGAAATCGACTGAACGCAGTCTAGTTAGCTTAATCAGGGACAGGTCCTCCCCACAGCGCCTCCACAGCTGCTTCACGCTGTAGCAGGTGGCCAGCAGCCATTCGGGAGAGATCGCTACCCTCCAGTCTGCAACACTCTCCTCCACTGCCACTGATGGGTAGACAAAGCACAGAACATGACAAAGCCATGCACAAACTGACATGATACAGATGAAATGAGACAAATGGGCAGAAGAAATGCAGACATAACATGTCAATATTGACATGTCGTTGACAATGCTGTAGACACAACATTGATTTTTCATAGCAAAGTAAAGACATAAATGTTTAAGCTGCTTATAGATCGACTTAATGTGGACCAAGGTTTAGACAAAACATATTGAGCATGAAGAAGCATAGTGTCCATTTGCAGCAAAAATATCCATGTTCATATTCTCAGTGGAGAATATGAATAGATTGCATTTTGTCATTAGCCTCCATAAGTCTGGCGCAGATGTGATAGACAAACACAGGTGTGCCTGTGCGTTTTTATGGACAGCTTTATTTGCACAGATGCATCAGATTCTCCGCAATTAAAATGAAATAAGACCTGATTAATTGTCCCAACTGTCTTTGTTTTTCACTCGTGATATAAAGTCTGCCATTTGTTCTGTCTAATGATAGGGGTCAACTGTTTTTCCTGTCTGTTTCATAATTACGTACAAGGAAATAGTAAAAGCAAAGCATGCCAGCCTTTATCCATTCTAACCAAAGCGATGACTTGATTATGAATCATTTATATTAATAGACCCATTTCTGAGAAGCTAAACCATTATTAGCATTTCCATCAGAGACTCTTCCACACCAGAGACTTGTTATTCTTTAGAATGTGATAAGAGACAATTGAACAGCATAAAGTATCAAGTGTATGCATGTTGGGGGGTGAATGGTGACATGTTTCACTGGTGTCCATGCTGAGTCATGAATAAAACATGCTAACAGAGAAGTTTGAACTCGCTAGGCTGGAGCAGTTGGCTGATTTTGAATGCTGATGATGAGCCTGTTATATCTCATTTATATTCAGAATGAACGCTCTTATAGTGGTTAAATACCGCTTGCTGTGCAGCTCACTTTAAAAATACTGAGCTGTTGTGTCTTAAAGAACTGCTTTAAATATTCATGGGTGCTAAAGGCTTTTTGTGCAAGTGTATGATGATGGTATTGTCAGCATTTCCAGTAGTAGCTGTCTTTGCCCAGATGGATTTTTATATGGTATGTCATCATTTGTCAAATATATGTTTAGTAACCAATAGGCCTGGAACATGTGACTGGAACAATGAGTGTGTTTGAGGTAAAATGTCAGCAAAAGTCAGTAAAAAGGTGAAACAGTTATGCAAACAGAATAAAATACTTTAATCCTTGGTTGTAACCTCCATAGACACTGAGTGGGACAAATTTTAATATTTTAATTTATTCAATTTTCCTCACCAATGGTATATATTTGGTTACATGTTTCTTACATAAACAGTTTTAACACTGTTTAATCTTAGACGAGCACAAACTTACGACTTATGAAAAAATGAAACAACTGTAAAAGTGTTTTTTAGAGGCAGTAACTAAGTATTAACAGGTGTCCTCTTTAAAAATAATTCACCTGAAATGTGATCCATGCAGATGCCACAGAGACAGATGAATCATAAGTTCTCACTACTCTTCATTCTCACATACTCTGGATGCTAAAAAACTAAACACTTTTATAATTTTTATTGTATTTTTCCTTAGGAATTCACCTCATGTTTACCAGACTAGCTTAGGACCAGGCCCAGATGGAATCTGCAGATTTCTTTTCCCAATGATTTTAGTGGGAATTTGAATACTTCTGCAAGCATATTAAAGTTAAAGTAACCCGAAATATGGCTTAAATTCTGTGTAACTCTACAGAGTTCTGTGAGCGCTGTACTTGTTTGGGCCTGGTTATAACCTCAAAAGCTGCTAGTAAGGTAAAAAAAAATGCATCTTTTTATGTGGTGGAGTGTGGGAAACTGTACTTTCCTCAAACAGAAAGTGACGGACAACTCATTAATAGGAGGAAAGCAAGGACAGAGGAAGCTTGAAGGAAGTGATTTAGCCTCCCACTATTGATCCTCTGTGGATAACAGAAGGTCTCATGCTTAAACAGGATTAAGAGCAAGTAAACAGCGGCGTCTTTTAGCAGGCGTCCATGCTTATCAGAGGCATTAGTTTCCCTCTGTTTGCTGCTTAATCCACACTGAGACGGCATGCCGCAGCGTATAAAGGTTGCTGTGTTTCAAGTCAGCCAGAACTGTAAGGAGGTTTCCTGCTTCTGAATGAAATAACACACATACACATCGAAAGACCATATCCCTCCCTGCCAAATTGCACCCATTTTTTTTTCTTCAGGACTGTTATGTTTGGAAGAAAAGAGGAATTAAGTCTCTAGACGGGACTCACACACAGTGAGAATTTTCTTTGAGGGATTCTGGGAATAAAGCCTTAAGCTTAAACTTCATCTGTCAAGTTTGAAAGATGCTTGTTTTTCATGTTTTTCTTAAACTTAAATGTTTGGAGTATAAAATATGTGCCTAACTGAAGACAATATATATAATGGGAAAGTCGGAGAAAATCAAGCTTCTGATATTTCTATTGTTGTGTCTCTCAATTCTGACTTTTTATTGAGTTTATTGATATTGACAATTGGTGTGAAAAAGGTCCAATCCATCTCACATAAGAAAGGATTAACAGGCAGATTTTGCCTTGACTTCTGATAATTCTGATACAAACGAGTTGGAGTAATGACTTTAAGGCCTTCAGAGCCATGAAGTTCTTAAAATTATCTATAATGGTCAAGATAGCATGCTGACTTGTGATTGAGGTGAATATCACATTAACTGTGCTGGAAATAGATGGCAGACTTGTTGAAGGCCATAAACCAAGACCCAGATCTAGATTTAGAGCAAGGCTATGTGTTCATGTGTCACGGTTTTCACAAAAATATTAAGCGAAACTGTTTTCCACATTGATAATGAGAAGAAATGTTTTTCTGAGCACCAAATCAGCATATTAGAATGATTTCTGAAGGATCATCAACACTGAAGACTGGAGCAAAGGCTGCTGAAAATTCAGCTTTGCCGTCACATGAATAAATTACATTTGAAAATATATTAAAACAGAAAATAGTTGTTTTAAATTAGAATATATTATACAAATATAATATATATTACTGTGTATATATGTACTCTATTTAATTAATGTATTCTACTGATAATTCTCGCATGGAGTAGATTCCTATTGAAATGACAGAATTTCGCCAAACAATGGTAAATGTGACTAGATCTTTAGTGTGAGGCTTCTATATTAGAATTGATATTTCATAGTGTGTATGAATATTGTTTCTGTTCATTGACTCAGTCAGTAGACGTCTAATGGAACAACATGTGTCAGCTGTGAATGGCCGTTCCAGCGACTCTGTGTTAAACAGAGGGTGAAGAGGCTCAGTTTGCACCGTTCTGCTGTGTGTACTCCTCAGAGAGATGTGTCAGAGGTGAGCTGTGTGAATGGGGGTCTTGGGGGGGGGGGCCTCCTGGAGAGGCAGTGAGGCAGAACGTTTCCAGGGTTGAGGCTTTGTCTCGGGGTCATGGGCTACGAGGAGGAGAGGGATTCCTATGCACTTAAGTCCTACTGAGAACCAGACAGACACACAGAAAGGGATGATTGTGTTATTGACCTAGCTGACAGAAAGAGAGAGGAAATTAAAATCTACACAGAATTTAATACAAGGAAGTAAAGGTAAAAAATAAAGAAACCAAAAAGAACTGTTATCTACAGTAATGGCAAAAATAGTACATTGGTATTTCATGTTTTTTATACATATTGTTGTAATACTGTGATTTTAGAAACAGTACTACCTCCAGAGTACCACGGTTTTGGACACTTGCCATGGTAATGCCGTGATTATCTGAAGGACATTTTGGTGTAAATACCATTATTTAAGCAATTAACTTTTGTTCAGTTTTAAATTATATACAGATTTATTTATTTAATATCACCCTACCCTCTATACAAGGACTTTTGAGCACCATGTAAATACCCTGATGATGTCACAGTATTGTTTGTAAGGACATGTTTTTTTGCACATGTAAAATGGTAACATATACACATATAGTAAAAATAATATAGTACTGCTACCATGTTGTTTTGGACACGCACCATGATTTCTGATGGTAATACTCTGGTACTTTGAAATATACCTTGGTACTAAAATTCATTAATTGTGGTAGTGTCATATTATCATCACATAAATACCATGATATATAAATATTCAAGACCATACTACCTATAAAATGAACCATGGTTTTACCATCTTATACCATTACCATTAAACTGCAATTGAACATCAATTTGGCAAACATTCTCTAAAAGGCTTCCACAGTGTTCCATTATTAGAGATGGTGAATCTTTGTTTCGGTTTGAAAGTTACAGAATTTGGATTCATATTGGATGTTCCAATTATCCTTCAGGCAAGGATTAGTTTTAATCCTCTTGGTTATTAGTTAACACATTCTCTCTTCAAAGCTGAAGTGCTCTGATCCTGCCTGTTTGGAAATCCGAAAATGGGATCTAGCGGCTTGTGAATTAGACTATATATATTTCTCACAAGTGATTTATTTATTTATGAAGAAAATATAGAATGCTCAGAGGATTTCAGTGGATGCATTTCTAAAAGCTGTGTGAGAGGTTCGATTCTGTGATAAAGGTGTGGAAATGTTTGCCATAAAAAAAAAATGGCATACAACTGAAGAAAATCATCATTGCTGCTCAGAAAATGAATTGCTAAACTATTATTTTCAGTATTTGTATGTAAAAATATGTGTGCACGCATTTGGATGTATTCACTTTGTGTGCACTAATAAGGCGTTTGTGTTCTCAAGCGTTGCATCACCCAAGTTCTTGTGTTTTTTCCATGAATTTCATCACACCCTTACTACTATAAGCCTGTGTGTGTATGTGTGTACACGAGCAGGTTTGCATAAGTGGATGTGAATGCCTCAAGCACAGATCCTATCAAAGCTGTCTCTCGTCTAGAAATCAAAAATGAACAAATGGGGAATGCTTTGTTTGTTGAGACGAGCACATGGGGAAAAGCTCTATAAGCTCTGAGATAAGAGAGATGGTTCACTCAAGGTCAAACACCCTGTTAGCAGACACGCTAACAGAAACTGTCATGCTTTTGCATCCTAATGAAAGTGTGTTAGCTGTTAGCTTTAGCTTGACATCAGCCTAACCAGAACCTTTCTAGTGAATATTTCTTTTTACAAATAATTTTACATACCAATAAAAATTATTTGGACATTGCTTGACAATATTGTGCTTTTTGGACATGTTACCTCTCATTGTTACCTCCATATTTGTGTTTTGTAAGTGTAGCAACAATTCTAATTTTATAAACGCAATTTGAGTACTGTACAAATCCATTTTTTTGTTTTGTTTTTTTTTCTTTAAGCATGCATCTCAGACCCCATCTGGCCTTGGTTCTCTGCACTAAAAGATTGCTTTGAACCTCTTCTTTCTCATTTCTTTCAGCCCTCATCAGCAGAGCACTGCTCTTGATTGGTGTGTCATGCTTCGGCCTTGAAGCTCACATTCATTTCCTCATGTACAGCGCCCACATCGTCTTCCAGGGAGGCCCTCGTCTTCAAATTACTTAGCTAAATACGTTTCCCCGGTTCAGTTTGTTTAATGACCCTGATTAATTAGCAAGGGAGCGCTTTCTAATTTATGTTGTTGTTTTGCTGAGTCTAGCTTTGACCCCCGAAAGCAGCGAGAGGCGCTACAGATGCTTTGTTCTGTTGTAATGGTTGTTTTTAATGCTTTGCTCCCTTGGTTTTCAATTTCAATGGATTTGTCATCTCGGTGCAGCTTTACAGTTTACAGTGGAGTAGTTTTTGTCTGCTCAGTTGTATGCAAAACTCTTCATGCATTAAGGCTAATACCATTTTTAACGTTAGTGTTATGTTTGTGTGTTTCAACAGGTCAATGGAAAGGACTTGTCAAAGGCGACGCATGACCAGGCTGTGGAGGCTTTCCGTACGGCTAAAGAGCCCATTATGGTCCAGGTGCTACGCCGGGCTCCCAGGCCCAAACCTACGGGCCCAAGTGGGGAAGCACAGGTAGTGGACATCAGCACCCAGACGGATATCACCTTCCAGCATATCATGGCCCTCAGCAAGCTGCCTACGTCATCCCCGCCTGTGGATGTGCTTGAGCAGTACCTGCTGCCAGAGGGGTGAGTGATCGCTCCCTGGACCAATCACAGATTTCAGTTATGATTGACACCTAACCAGTGCTGGCATAGAGAGTAAAAACACATTGTAGCAATTACGTGCCATTGCTCATATTTCAAAAGTTGCTCTACTAGACCATATAAGCTTTAATATACTTGTAAAACTAACAATGTTTTGGCCCCAGGCACAAGGTGAAATTAAGTTGCTTTCATTTATTTGGATTTGCATTTTCTCCTCTCACAATATCTGTCCTCACATCTCACTTCATGTATCCTCAGGGTTTGTCTCACACGTTACTGACAGGAACTTAGTAACCAAGAGAGAAGAATTTAATTATTTTCATAACGCACTAAAATGAAGTTTTCTAATATCTAATTCCTGCAGATGCTTTTTACCTTAAGTATTATACTTTGTAAAAGAGTTATTTAATATATTATGACTTGCTCTGTTCAAGAATAAAAAATGGTCACGTATATTTATAAAAATGGGAGTCATATAAATTTATAAAATTCATAGTTGCAGCTCTGAAATTGCTATTATATATATTTTTATTTTTATCTGAAGATTTTCAGTTATTATTATTATTATAATAATAATGGTATTAATAATGGTAATAATAATAATAGTAATTTTAAATATTTTTATTAAATATTCCTGTCGTTTATCATACAATTATTCTGTCGTCAATAAGAAAAGCACATATTTTAGTGATTATAAGAGTAAAATCTCTCAGACACATGAAGCATGTAAGATGTGGTAAAATTGGCAGCCAAACTGGTAACATTTCATAGAATGTATTAATTAATCAGTCCTCTAAAGCTTGAATACGGGGGTCATTTGTCAAGCACAGTTCCTCTATAATCTTGTTCTTTATGGTATAATATGCTTTTGTTTTTATGTTTTCTAGACACTCTCCTGCTCATGAATACTTTGACCCCAGTGATTTCCTAGAGGGCATGCAGCATGAGATAGAAAGAGAAGAGCTGGAATATGAGGTAATGCCACAGATTCTCTCTCTTTACTATGTCTTCTGTGATCCCTGAAATGTGAATTAAGACATGCTGACGCCAGGGCTGATGCAAACTCTCCACTGATCTATTGGTGAATTGACCAACCACACCATCCATAACCTCACATAGGCACTGAAGCAGTCAACTATACTGATATCAAGTAGCCTTTTTAGCCTTGTTCCCTAGAACAGATGCGAGATGGGGATATCGTTATTTACTTTTGTCATTGACTTATATTGATGAAAAGAGATAATTGGATAGGTTGGAATTAGACTAACAACTGGCGTGATGGATCTGAGTGTACAATAAGCGTAGACAGATTGCGCTGTAATGATAGTGGTAGGCAGTGAGTCATGAGGGGTCACCAACGAGTCCATAAAGAGATGAAGTTCAGAGACTTGTAGCAGCAGATGCTTTGCACGCAGCACTCTCGACGACCTCTCATTGGCTCCTGAGGGCCTCCAGGTGCCGCAGTGGGGGCCCTGCAGACAGAGATCAATGACCAGGATGGGGCCAATCTTAATGCCCAACAACTCCACCACCCTGCTGCCTTGTTTACCTTGATTAATGCTCTCCTTTGCACTTCAAGGACAAAGGAAAAAGAGTTTTAGATGCTGTAAGGTAGAAATGCACTAATATGCAGTGTTTTCTTACCGTAGTGCAGTGTTGGCAGACATGTCGTAATCGTATTATGTAAGGAACTAACCAGCTTATCGAATACTTCCTCAATATGGTCATAAGCAAATTCACACTCAAAGAAAGGATCAAGGTCTGAGACATTTATTATGAACAATTACTGCTTGGATCAATCTCATGAAAACTGTCAAGCATGTTACCATTATATTTCACCCCAACATCAAAGGAAATAATAAGCAATAGTATTTTTCAGTTATGTGTAAAAACAGTTGATGTTTGTTTAGGGTCATTTAGATGTTATACATTTGGACATAATTTTTGTCACAATTAAGCACATTTCCACCACCAGTTCTCTTTACCACAATACAAAACATCATCTCAAATCGCAATACTGTCATGCGAAAAAAAATGGCAAAAATATATTATTTAATCATGTAGTAGTTGTTATACTGCCTTGAATTTATTCTGATTAAAATAAAGTATCACAGTTTTACAAAAAGTATTATCCAGTACAACTGTCTTCAACTAAATATAAGAAATGTTACTTGAGCACCAAATCAGCATAAAAGAAGGATTTCTGAAGTGATACTGAAGACTTAAGATTGCTGAAAATTCAGATTTGCCATCACAGGAATAAATTATATTTTAAAATTGTAAACACAGATTAAAATAGAAAACAGTTATTTTAAAATTGTAATTGTTTTACAATATTACTGTTTAAACAGATCCTAAAATTTTAAATAGCATATATGTAATATTAAGTATTTCCTTACCTGGACATGTATTCATGAAATTCGCCTGTTTACATTGACTAAGATTGATGGCAGAGCATTTGTTGGTTGTTTTAGATCATGCCAGGTTTTTCAGTAAGCTGTTTGATTGCTCAATAACAGCTTCATTCATGGCTGCTGTGATACCAGCCCCGTGAGAGCTGTGATCTCCATATGCATCTTGTAGATTACAGGTGTTGACAAGACTGAATGACTCAACTCATGTGCATGTTTGTGGCAGCACGTAGCTCTGTCGCAGCACTCTTTAGTCTGGGCGAATTATTCAAACATGTAGATCAGGACAACAGATTGTGTACATTGTTATGATTAAGCTGCTGTGTTTGCACTGTTCAGCAAGTCGACTTACAAATGACTTATAGTCAGTGCTGTGCATTAAAATATCACACTCTTCTTTCAGGAAGTGGATTTATACAGAACTAATATCCAGGATAAACTGGGGTTAACTGTGTGCTACAGGACCGATGATGAAGATGAGACTGGGATCTATGTCAGTGAGGTGAGTTGTATTATAAAAGTAGCCATTTTTGTTCATGCTAATGTCCAAGGTATGTTCTTTTAAAACCTTTGTGGTTTCAGTTATAATATTACAAGCCATTTAGATTCATTGTGTTTATTGTTGGTCACCAATTTTCCTCATTGTTCAGATTGATCCGAACAGCATTGCTGCAAAAGATGGACGAATTCGAGAGGGAGATCGAATCATCCAGGTTTGCTGCATATCATTGATGTCATTTGTCTTATTCTGTCACATTTAGGCATTTTTCTAAACAAATCTCTATTCCATATCTCAGATCAATGGCATTGAGATTCAGAACCGTGAGGAAGCAGTGGCTCTTTTAACCAGTGAAGAACACCCAAATGTGTGCCTGCTATTGGCTCGACCAGAGATACAGGTGAGAGACCCAAGCCACAATCACACCGTTCATGCTGTTCACCTGCTTTGAAGGACAGCTGATAGTTTTTCTCCTTTTTTCTCTGGTTGTTTTAGCTGGATGAAGGCTGGATGGATGATGACAGAAATGACTACCTGGATGACCTCCACATGGATATGTTAGAGCAACAACACCATCAGGCTATGCAGTTCACAGCAAGCATGCTCCAGCAGGTACAGCAGATCCATCAGAAAGTCACTCTTGGAGTCGGTCAGGAGGCATATCAGTCAGTCATAGCTCAGCCTGTCATGGCTTGACATCCTACACATCAATCATAAATTCTGTGTCCATCACTGAGCAGGAGGTAAAACAGTCAAGGTGGGACTTTAGTTTAAAAGAAAGCTTAACTTGTTGAGGTCCCATTTGCATCTGGTATTAACATCCATTTCAGGTGATCAGATTTGAACTGGACAGTGCAGTGTACATGTGTAAACAGGGTCCAATGCTTCTTGGCATCTAATTTAACCATTTTGGAGGTGGTCAGATCTCATATGGCTGCTCTGAATTTGTAATATAAATGCTAATGTGTTCAGATTTGTCCTAGACAGTATTGAATAATTGCTTACTTATTCATTATGCCAAAGCTAGAAACTTTGCCATCTAGTTTTCCAAAACATCCTCTATGGGCTCATCCACACGAAGCCAGAGGTTTCCCGCTCCGATCTTTTTTTAACTCGTTCTAAAAACAAATTATGTAAACATGGCATCGTCTCAAGAAATATCTGCGTACACACGAAACCACTGAACTCCGACTCAAAACGATGTAGTATACATGCCAGACCAGTATGTGGCACTATGATTCTGCCACAGAGATGCACTAAAAATGGAGAAGACTTGGAGCATGTGCATAAACCTTATGTGCTGTATACAAACCCAACACAACAAGAAGATGACAACTTTTGCTTTAGTAAAGCTAATAGGTTCAGTAGCTTCTGCACCACGAACACAAGTATGTAGTCCGCCATTGTTGTTGCTGTTACGTGATGTAGCGGTGTCTGACTAGGGTGGAGACGTGGGGTGATGACATCATCGTTTCACAAAATATATGGATTGGCTGTACACACGAAAATGCAGGGGTGTCGTTTTCAGATTTATCCACTCCGGGACCCGGTTTAAAAAAATAGCAGTTTCAGGCTCCCAAAACACTAGATCCATCTGGGCAAAACGCTGATACGATACAAAATTTTTACAGCTAAACGTGTCTCTGTGTGTATAGGCTCTAAGAAACTTTGGGAAAGCTTGTACAAATATCCACACCCTTAAACCAATGCACCTACACATGTGAACTTGTGAGCTTGTTGAGTGGCTTGCCTCTTTATCTAGTTGTCAAATAAACCTGGCATTGTATATTAAGAATATTGTTGACTCCTTGACGAATTGCTATTGTTCCTCTTTTGTAAGTCAGTTGGATATGATTTTTTTTTTTTGACGTTCCCTGACTTGTTTTGTTCTAGAAAAAGCACGAGGAGGATGGAGGTACAACAGACACTGCTACGCTGCTCTCCCACCACCATGAGAAGGACAGTGGAGTGGGCCGCACAGACGACAGCACTCGTAACGATGAGAGTTCTGAGCAGGAGAATCTTGGAGACGACCAGACCAGCGCCTCCACCACACTAGGCAGCCGGCGCAGACTCGCCTATAGTCAGGACACCCTAGGCAGTGGTGACCTCCCCTTCAGCAGCGAGTCCTTCATTTCTGCAGACTATGCGGATGCGGATTTCTTGGGTGACTTTCCTGCTGACGAGTGCGAGCGGTTTCGTGAGCTTTTGGAGCTCAAGTGCCAGATGCGGAGTGCAGGCAACAGTGGTACTCCAGAGCAGAGCTTGTTCTGGCCAAATGACGGCGTAGGTGGCGGACAGGGCAGCGTTGGCGAAGAGGGCGTAGATAAAGAGCTGGAGCTTCTGAATGAGGAGCTCCGCAGCATTGAGCTCGAGTGCCTGAGCATAGTCCGAGCACATCGCATGCAGCAGTTGCGTGAGCAGTGCCGCGAACAGTCCTGGATGCTCCACAACAGTGGCTTCCGCAATTACAACACAAGTGTAGATGCAAGACGCCACGAGCTAGCGGACATCAGTGAACTCCCAGAAAAGTCAGATAAGGACAGCTCCAGCGCATACAACACGGGTGAAAGTTGTCGTAGCACGCCGCTCACGCTAGAGCTCTCCCCAGACAACTCCTTGCGACGTGGAAATGAAAATCAGGCGGAAGCAGGGGCGAGTAGTGGTACCTCAGGTGCCAGCAGAATTCTCAAACCTCTGCTGTCTCCCGTCCAAGAGGTTTGCAGCCCCAACAGAGGTCGTCCGACATTGTCGAAAGAGTCCGAGGCTGGAACCCAGCCTGAAATGCGAGAACGCAAACCTGGTTGCCATGCCCAGCCCCAGTCGCCCTACAAACACGCCCACATCCCGGCCCACGCCCAGCACTATCAGAGCTACATGCAACTGATCCAGCAAAAGTCAGTAGAGTACGCCCAAAGTCAAATGAGCCTAGTCAGCATGTGCCGGGACCCCGTCGCTTCTGCCGAATTGGGACCCAAAATGGAATGGAAAGTGAAGATCCGCAGTGACGGTACACGCTACATTACCAAGCGGCCTGTCCGGGACAAGCTCCTGAAAGAGCGAGCCCTACGGATCCGAGAGGAGCGCAGCGGGATGACTACAGACGACGATGCCGTCAGCGAGATGAAGATGGGACGCTACTGGAGCAAAGAGGAGCGCAAGCAACACGCCGTCCGTGCCAAAGAACAGCGTCAGCGCAGGGAATTTATGAAGCAGAGCCGTATGGACTGTCTGAAGGAGCAAGTGGGCAGCACTGAAGACAAGAAGGAGGTCAATATCATTGAACTGAGTCACAAAAAGATGATGAAGAAGCGGAACAAGAAAATCTTTGACAACTGGATGACTATCCAGGAACTGTTGACCCATGGTACAAAGTCCCCCGATGGGACACGAGTGTACAACTCCCTACTGTCAGTGACCACGGTGTAGGCTCTGTAATGTTCTGTATATAGGACACTACCGATTGGGGTAGACAATCCTGCCTCGTTCAATGCGGCAACATTTGTAAATAGGAAATATGAATGCCTTGTCTGAAGGAACTTTGCCATTTGCCAAGAGAAGGTACAATGAGAGTCTCAAAGATTGAGTAGAATGGATTTATACAAGTGATGAGAAGGTGTTTTCTTATTTGCTCTGTTCATTTCTATGTTGCGCTTGTGGTTTTGAATATTCTATTAAGTAAATGTTTCATGACCAATCGGCCTCTTTACAAGGTTTTGGAAAACAATACAAAGACCATCAAGCATCGCAACCATCAGCATTTTTATTTTCTTTCAAGTAACTAACAGTCAGCAGTATTGTACTTTTTATGCATACATATTGCTTATTAAAGTAACAGATATTTAGCTTAATGGTCATCACACAGATGTTATTATATACTTTTCAGACAGGGTTTTACAACAAAAGTAACTTTGTTTTACAGGCTTTAAAGAAAAGGTGCTGTTTTTCCTGAAGTTCATATTTCACACAGCTACTGTTACATTAGACAAGCATCAAAGTGCAGCCATTTATTGAAATCTAAATCTGTTTGTATTATTGTTGATATTAATGTCTGTTGTTGACAAAAAGCCTTTTGTATAGGTCTCCATTGTATTACAGCAAGATAATACAGTTTAACAAATCATTAGCTAGAAACGCAATTTGATGTCTTGTAAAATGAGAGAAATAATAAATTATTGTTTTATATTTGATGAGCTTTCAAAATATTGTGGTGAGCTTTTATTTTCAGTACATTTTTACTAACAAGAAGTTTGTTTGCAACCGCAGTGGTTGGGAATTTCTTCACACCAATTTAAAAGCACAAAGGCTTCCGCAGATATGTGTCTATCTGTTCGTGTCTAAGTCTGTTAGGGGGTTGTGGGTGGATAGTGTCCACACTTCAGTGACCACTCGACCTCAGGGCCACTGACCCAGCCAGGCCCCTGTTTCTGCTTATCTATCCCCAGCTGTGTGTAGCTCTGAAACATAGAGCTCAGGTCAGTGAACAGACCTTTATCTCATTACAATCACACTGAAAGGTCTGCAGTGCCACAGCTGCAATGAGCGGCGCAGCCAGCTGCATGCAGAAAAGACTTCTGTTCCCAGCACACACACTAGCACAGTATTATTCTGGCAAACTGATTTTCTTTGCATTTGATGACAAAACATCAAATCAAGTGCAAACAAATGATGCTAGAACTTTTTTCTTAGTCACTTTGGAGTTTGTTTTAACCAACTGGTGTCTTTTTTTTAGTGAAGTTCACACAGGTTTCTTAGAGTAATCCCAGTTGCAGTTCATCATATGCAGTTCAGCAATATGTGACCCTGGAGCACAAAACCAGTCATAAGTAGCACAGGTATATTTGTAACAATAGCCAACAATACATTGTATGGGTCAAAATTATTTTTCTTTTATGCCAAAAATCATTAGGATATTAAGTAAAGATCATGTTCCAAAAAGATATTTTGTAAATTTCCTACCGTAAATATATCAAAACTTAATTTGATTAGTAATGTAATATGCATTGCTAAGAACTACATTTGGACAACTTTAAATGCGATTTTTCTCAATATTTTCATTTTTTTGCACCCTCAGATTCCAGATTTTCAAATAGTTGTATCTCAGCCAAATACTGTCCTATCAAACCATACATCAATGGAAAGCTTATTTATTCAGCTTTCAGATGATGTATAAATTGACCTTTATGACTGATTTTGTGGTCCAGGGTCATGTAAATGAACATGTTCTACAAGGTTTGACAACCAGATGGTGTCCAAATATTATTTTTTTCCCCTCGTTAATGTAGCAAATCTTTTTTTTTTTTTTTTTTTTTTTTTGGTGAAATGTTTAGCTTGAAGGGTGTGCAATATTTCTTTAAAATAAATGCCACTTGGTTTTATATTTTATTATCTAATGACCTTCATCTTAAACATAAGGGTCCAGATATTTTGTGGGGTTTATGTAAATAAGCTTTTTGGCCATTTATCACTGTATAATCTAAAGACTTTTTCAATACAAATATAACCACTTCACAAAGACCTGTTTAACACCTTGTTACCCCAAAAACGAAACAACCCCATTCATGGGGATATGAAGTAGGCTACCAAAGCTATCTGACTCTACGTAAAAAATTCAAGGAAGAAAAAAAAAAAGCTATACCATTGTGTAGCTTTGTGCAAACGTTAAGGGAATAATTATGTTAATAAGGGAGGAGAGGTAACATGCTGTCACCCTCCTCCTCTCTGTCTGCTTGTATGTAATTGATTGCTTTTCTGCTTGCCTGAAGGAGGACTGTTTGTGTGATTTATGTCCACAGAGATCTCTTCACACACACTCTTTTAATAGGAGATAACAGCGTTCCATGCAAAGGCAAACAAAAAGAAGCAACAGCAATCAATTCTGAGTTGTTCCCTTTCCGAGCCAGGAAGAGAGGCGAAGTGGAGATTGCTTTGATCACACTCTCTGGTTTATTTTTATATTGGTAATGAATGAAGGTGGGCAGCGTGTGATACGGCCGGCCGTCCTCCGGTGTTAGTTTTGGAGCTCCTCTCATTTGTCTAAATGCCACAGCAGAAGAAAAGGAGAAGCTCTAGAGTAAATCGGCTGTTGACCGATAAGACCACTGTTTGCGTCCTTGGCTCTTGTTCAGCTTTGTGAGAGGAAATGGGCTGACAGGGGATGGTTTTATTGTTTAGAATGAGAATGAACTCCAGTAGGCCATCCTTGTATGAGAAATGGGCAGTAGTGAGCATAGTTTTCAGTTGTTTTGTCATTTTTACCCCATTGTACCATTTTTCTTATGGATCCTGTGTCAATTGATTCAGCATTTTTTAAAACGTAAAACGCCCTTAACTGGTAAAATCACAGGTCTTTTGAGTGGCGTTTTGCTTAGGCCTATAAAAATGCCGCAACAGCAATATGATGAAAGTCACCGTTGTGTATGCTATATATTTACATTTAGCAGACTCTTTTATCCAAAGCACTAACAAATTGACTATAGAAGCAATCAATAATAAATTATATACTATACCATTACATAACTATATACAACAAAAATTAACGTTGTATTTCAAAACTCACAAAGTCCAAAAGTAAACCCATAAAATCATGTCCTCTACTGCAGCATCACGGAAGTAATGAAAATATAAGGTAATGTATGAGTTTTACGTTCTTCAGATCATTGCCAGCGCGCACCAGAGAGAAGTGTTCTGATTGGCTGTTTTATGATTGACTGTGGCGTTCAGAGTCGTACAGAGTCACGGCCAACTTTCGCGCTCAGCGTAACGTGGACATAACGCCTGAGGTGGATCTCATCACTTCGCGGTTGGTTATTTACCAGGTAGCCCAACGTATACAGCAACTTGGCGCGTTAATATGTGACATTTGGAATGTTCCTCATGAGTTTACTTCACAACGACTTCATGGTTGGGCAACGTGGTTGGTCCTGTCAGAAATTATATTCAGAACTATTCGTTTTAATGTTATATCAAAAGAAAAATATTCAGCTCTGAATAATTGGTAATTTTCCCATCACAATTAATATTTTGTTCACGTTTCAAACCCTGTAGGGTTTCTTGTTTCACACTTCTCCAAGTCCCGAAAAGGTCACAGTACAAGCTGAAAACTTACTGAATGTTAATTAACTTAAGCCTACTCATTTTTTAATTTGCTGTAGGCAACTGCACTTATGTCATGTCTGGTTTCTTGTCTTGTGTTAATTATTTGACATTTGCGAGCTTAAAGTACTTTGTGTGCAAATACCATACAACATCATTCATAACACTGCATCGATTCCAGTATGAGCAGTCAGCTTGATTACTAAAAATCACAGATTACATTCATGTGCGTTGTATGATTGCTGTCTCTCCGTTCAGCCATCTGCATAATGACCTGTTATTAAGTCATGTGTACATGTTACATTTTAGTGTTTCAAACAGCATAAACTGAATTCAGTCTCCCAACAAGCGGCTATAAATACAGTGTGGTTCAGATTTTGAAATTTTGCTATGATAATATGGGAAACCATGTTGCAGTCCTTCATTCAAAATATTCATTTCATCAAAACAGCACAGTGGGGATTGTTCTTACCATTTGCTTTAAGAAATATATGTCAGAATATATAAACCAGAATGTAAAACATGCATGCTTGTAAATACAAGCTGCAATACTGACTGTATACATTTCTCATATTACACAGGTGAAATGGCATCAGACATAACAATGACTGATAGCAGGAAAATACGCTCCTATCTGATCATCCACCATAAAAGACACCCACAGACCCTCCAACACGAAGACGTCAGGAAGAACATGAAGTATGCACCCAATTCAATTAAACCTCCTCTGCTGGGCTGTCCGTTTCCCAGACCCATGAATTCTGAATAGTGACATCTCATTATTTTTAAGATTGTGTAGTTTATAAAAAAGCCCACTGTCAATGCACTGAAACACTTCAATCAGCTGAAAAGTGGGACAGAGTTTATGTGCAATTTTCAGAGTGCGCTCAACTGCATGGCGTATAGCACTGCAGTGCATAGGCATGTAAGACTCGCAATTTCACAGTCTCAATTCAAAGGAACGTAGAATAATAGCAGGTCACACGTTCAGATTTCTCTTTGGAGTATTTTTGATGTGAGCACCCATTCTTCCATAGTTTTAATAGATTTCTAAAACAGATTTCTGTTTTGGTGTGCAAGGTGGTGGAAAACAAAAATGTTTATTTGATCAAAACCAAAGATTATTTGAATAACCAAGCACTGAAAAGTCTCTGTAGAAAGCAAAGACTTTTAGTTTTTTACATTTTCTGTAAACAGTGCGAGTCCTTGAATCCTATCAATCCCACATTGATAGGATTAGTGGCTATATATTTGCTAGGGCTAGGGCTTACTGGCATTCAAGTAATATCTGAAATATTGTATTCATGAGTATTAACGGACATTATCGTCACTACAAAATTGTAATTATGAGTGGGAAACTGGATTTTCTTTAAGCCCTGAGTTTCTGAGTTGAGGGCATGTCAGTAAGAAAACGTCAAATTGATGTAGCATATTTAAATTTGTTACATGAATGTTAAATTTGTTAAAATGATTTATTTTTTCCATTCATCCAAGTTGCATGTACAAAATAATAGCATTGTACAATTTCAATAGAATAGCCTATATAAAGATTAAATACAGCGCATCTGAATAAAAACATAAAAAGGCAAAAACAGCTATTATGCACTCATTCATCGTGTAGATGTAGAGCTAAAAATCTCGAGTTTTATGTTGGAAACGTACATCAGCCTTCTTTGAACACACCTGAAGTCGTAATTACGACTTTACAACATCTCAAGAGGACTTGAACACACCTTATGATTCTGGTTTCTAGATACGATTCAAATGTTCTTGTGCTAACAGGTTCTACCAAACTATGGAAATCTTTCAGTCTTCAAACACAGAGCTGTCACTGTCTCCCAAGCCCACACTTCAGTCACACTGACCTTTTCTTTATCCTCACATCTCTCACAAAGCTTACACTGTTATCTTTCAGGCTCCGGGCCGTAGATGCATTTGGACCAGTGAATTGAACTCTAGAAATGAAGTGTGGAGGACAGCTCCACATTCCACAAAAAGTGAGATCTATTGTTTTGTTTATATTTTAATGTGAAAATCTGATGACTATGATGACAGACTTTGAAATAGATGATAGAGTTGATGGTAATTGAACCATTTTGATTCTCATGCCTGCCGTCTATTCATTCAGCTTTGTTTGAGACAAGTCCTTTGGGGAGCTGATTCAACAATGATGCATTGCATTTATTCAGTAATGTTTCAGCAGCCTGCTTGTCACAGAGAACTTTCTCTCATTTGACTACACAAAATGAATGTCAGTGTTCAAGCATCACACTTCAAATTTTCGCCTGGTTGATGATGGTTTTGTAGCAATATATTATCTCAAATGCTGTTGTGACTTTCACATCAGTCCTAAATTAAAAAGAGGTTCTTTATTGATCCCTGCGGTGCAATTCAGGAAATTATACATGTCAGAAAATATGCAATTCATGCATTTGTTTTGTGAACACACAAATGCTAAAGAATGGTCTTGACCCTGTGCATGACTGCAAGTAAAATGTACCCCCCACTAGTCATCTGACCCCTGAACTTAGCATGGACTTGTTAGGTTCAAAGGTCTGTTAAGCCATGTTGTTTATGGCTTAGTATTGCAGTAACTCAAAGTGCGCTTTTCTCTTTAGCACTGCGGAAGGGCTCTATTCCCATCATTTAAAAAGGACAGAATAAAAATAGGGAGTACATCACTGTTTAAAAAAAAAAATAATAATTTTCGTTTCCTGCATTTTTGAACTTTAATTCAATTTACAAATTTGCTTTTATGACTCTGAGAAAATTAAAAATAAAATATTTCCTTCCCTTTTTTACTGAAATACATGAGTGAATACTATGTAAATCATTATTCAAAAAATGTATGAATTTCATTTTTTTGAATAATGGATATCATGACGTTCTATTGGATTATTCTATTTGAACTGACCTTGCCAAATGAAAAACAAAACAAAATATTTAATTATTTTTCATTTTATTTATTTACTTTTTTTGGAAGACCGTGATACAGTCATGAGGATTTGTGGGGTTTTGTTTGATTGTTTGATCTCATAAGTTCTACAAAAACACTTTAATGATGAACATGCTTTTAGTTATTTATTTATTTTATTTTTGGGGTGAATCATATTGTATATCACAAACCCCACAAATCCTCATGACTGTATCATGGTCTTCCAAAAAAGTAAATAAATAAAATGAAAAGCAAAACAAAATATTTAATTATTTTTCATTTTATTTATTTTTTATTTTTTGGAAGACCATGATACAGTCATGAGGATTTGTGGGGTTTGTGAAATACAATTTGATTCATCCCAAAAATTTGTAGAACTTAAAGGAACACTCCACTTTTTTTGAAAATAGGCTCATTTTACAACTCCCCTAGAGTTAAACAGTTGAGTTTTACCGTTTTTGGATCCATTCAGCCGATCTCCGGGTCTGGCGGTAGCACTTTTAGCTTAGCTTAGCTGATTAGGTAACTAGTTATGATATAGCTGGGGACTACTTTCAGGCGCTGCGTCATATCACTGCGCCTGCTGCACCCATGGTACGGCAGCAAAGTTCCTTGATTATTATGCCGGAATGAGAGTATAGTTCCTAGCCATATCGGCCTAGAAAATCGCAACTTTTCATTTTCCGTCGGTCTTAGTACACGATGTAACTACAGAAGAGTCAAGTTTTAAATAGGAAAATTATCGAACTCTTTGGTCATTTTTGAGCGAGATGCTAATGGTCTAATCCGATTCAATGATCTATGCTAAGCTAAGCTAAAAATGCTACCGCCAGACCCAGAGATTGGCTGAATGGATTCAAAAACGATAGAACTCAACTGTTTAACTCTAGGGGAGTTGTAAAATGAGCCTATTTCCAAAAAAAGTGGAGTGTTCCTTTTAAGAGATCAAAAAATCATTGAGATCACAAAAAGTCATGTCTTGTCTCTGACCCACTTACGATTAAATTCACTTTGTGTCTTACTATAATAGGCCTACTGTCTAAAAATGTAGAATTGCAGGATTATCTACATTTTCTCATTGCGTTTACTTTTCCACACCTTTAGGTCAATGTCAAAATATTGGAAGTGAGAGCAGTGGTGAAAACAAGTGCTGTGCAATGTAAACGTTACACTGAACTACATGATGTTTCAGTCATGTTGGTTGCCGTAGGCACTGTTGTGTCGGAACTGTCATTGAGGTGTGAGTCGCTCTGCTCTCCTCCAGCAGCAGCAACTGTACAGCATCGTTCCATTATGTTTTCCCTGAGCACCTTGAGGCATCCATCCAAGACCTGTTTCTTCAGCATTCACCCTCTCTTTGAGAAGATAAACATCATGTTGAACCTCAAAGGCACATGTATTTCCTTTGTACTGCTATCAGAATGCTGTTGTAAATACACTTCTGATTTTTTTTTTTTTTTTTTCCCCCACTGAAAATGACTTATGCACGCCTTGGTGGGTCATAATTGAGTTTTGATGAGCTACGCCAAAAAAAAACTGCCAGTTTTATTAAGCAAGTCAGCAAGCCAACAGATTATATGACGATGAATCATAGACTAGTTTAGTAATTATTTAACTGTTTAATTTAAGTTTAGTGATGAGTAACATAACGGAATTCTAAACTGAGATAAACGCGGCACTAAATTGACGATTTGATGGTGCTGGATAAAAGTCGCTAGCGTAACGTTTCCAAAATTGCCAAATGTTTTAAATGGAACAGAACATTCTGAATGCTCCTACTGCTACAAATAAACGTAATCCTCTAAGTGACTTATGTTAAAAGGTCTTTGACAGTGTAACAATGTGGTGTAGCATCTCATTTAATTTACCACCCCTCTTTTTCTATGTTAGAGTGAAAGTGTTGTAGATTTACTGCCTTTGAGTGTGTTGGGAAAGCAGGACCAAAATGGAATTCTAAGGATTCTGTGGAATGTTGTGCCACTGAAAGAGCAAGATAAATAAATTTGCATGTTAGTTAAATATAAAGCACATATTAATGGAAACTTTACAATTACATTTACATTTAACATTCACATTTTGTGTTTATATTTTATTTAAATCGAACTTAAATGACATTTATTTCTTAATTACATAAAATAAATTGAAATTTGATTAATCTGAGAGATCAAAATATTTTACATTATTTAGCTAAATTGTTCCACTAAATTGTCCATCTTATTTATTACATCAAATGTTTTTACAGTACAGCCTTACATTTGGTGGCCTGCATCAGTCCTGTGTAGCTACAGTGAGTCACATATAATATGCCATGGGAGATTTGGTTTATTGACCATCAGAACTATTAATAGCTCCCTCAGGGGATGATGCAGAGCCCGCAGAGCAACACGCCAGTTCAAAGACCAGCTTAACGGCAGCACAAGTCCTAAGTCCACAAGCTTTCTCAAAATCAATCCACTCGCTGTATTTAGACGTTATTGATTTTATTGGTTTTCACTTGTCAGGTCCTTTAATAGCCGCCAACCCCTATTATGAAGAATCGACTATTTCGCATAGTTATAATGGTGAAGATTACATCATATAATAACCTCTGGTAATATGTAGCTTGTTTAGTCACCAGTATATGAGCTGCTATGCAATCACACTGGGAAATTGATTAAGTGGATGAGCGCTAAGAGCCATTCAAAGACTTGTCCACATAATTGTGCACTCACTGCAATAATCAACACTAACTAGTGCACATGCTCAAATTGGATGTCAAGATCATTCGATTGACCTGTTGCGTACACTGTTAAAAAAAAAAAAAAGTTATTTCAACTTAAAATAGTTTGTTAACCCGCTGACTTAGAAATATAAAATATTCCAGTTGTCCCTTAAATTAACATTGAGTAACTTAAAACTTCAAGTTGACTAAACTAAAAATTTCAAGTCAGCGGGGTAACAAATTATATTAAGTTGAAACAACTATTTGAAACTTTGAGAAAACCCTGCCAACCAACCAAAACACTGAACGTAGCTTTATAGTGGCATTTTACACAGGTGTGCATCACATTTTCTTTAAAAAGATAAAAATCTAGTTTTTCCATACCAGTCAGATGTATAAATTTTATTATATATTGCAGAACCAAAACACAAGATGTTCCCCACCATTTCCCAAGTCCGTATCCTCAGGTAGTGAACATACACACGCAGACAGGCACCTTTTTTCCTGCTATATCAGGGGCAAAATCACTCAAATTGCCTCTTTATTAGTCTCCCATTTACACTTTTAACAGCCTCTTGCAAAAAGCAGCATTCCCTGCACAAAATGGCTGCTAAAAGCCTGTGTAGTAAACCAGGTCCTCAGCCGCTATTAGCCTGAGAGGCCGAGGGTACATCTATAAATGGAGCAATGATGGAACAGCCTCCACAAGAGTCAATTAAAGCACTTCATTAGACTGTAATACTCCAGCAGAGGCCACAGGCCCGCGAACCCTGTAATGATGCCAATCAATGTGTGTATTACTCAGAATTAGCTGTCAATTCTCTGAAGCAGGGCTAGATCTTAACAATGCTAAGATGAATAATGAGTCAAAAAGTATGACAAAATATGAAATGAGTTTTGTTTGTTGAAACAGCAACTTTTTCTGAAAAAGAGAGGTAGTGATAGACCATGGGAAGGCTAAATGACAGCCTGTAGTAATGTAGAAGGCAAACTTTTGCATTATTATACCTATGTACACTGTGTATATACAGTACAGTACCATTTTTGTCATATATGAACAGCATTATGCAGTGAATGTGTACAGTTAAGAATTGTAAAACAAATGTTTTACAAATGACTTACACAAAAAAGGCAGAACATAGTATATACATACAATAGGTATAATATTATAAATTGTATTCAGTTAAAGGGTTTGCAAAACCCTCTGCATTTTTCAGTAATACATATATACATGATACATATTGTCGTGTTGTACTGTAACACTTAATTGAATGTCTGACTGAACATCTAAACTCAAATAGATGACCTCTACTGGTTTTGCTTCACTGCACCAAAAAAAATCCCATTAAGCAGATTGTCATTTTCAAAACTCCAAGCCATTACAAGAAGATCATAAAAAAGAGAACACAATGCTGTCAAAAAAAAAAAAAAAAAAAAAACAGAGAGAGAGAGAGAGAGAAGAAAAGAACATCCAAAAGTCCAACAAAAAGCATCAAACACTCTCACTCAAAACAATTGATTATTGATTGATTGATTGATTGATTGCATTGCACTGCATTTCACCAACATTAAAATTATTTAAAACCAGGGTGCAAATTATGTTGGGTTTTGTGGAGGTCTGACTCACCTCACATTAAGGCTTGAACCCCTTAAAGCAAATGAAAACAACATTTATTTCTGATCATTTTAACGGTGTTTTCATAACAGATGTTCTATTACAAATGAAAGTGCGTATTTTCATATGTTGCCAAATAGATATTAATGACAAGAAGTCCCATTCAGCCGAAGTAACCATAGCAACAGTACACTGTGGACAATTTCTGTTGTGATCAGTATCGGCCAGTACATCAACAAAACATCACAAGTCCTCTCAGTATTTCTCACATTTATATCATTATTAATACACATCACAAATGTATCACAGAAAATGTTGTATTTTCCTGTAGCTCAAGCAGTAGGGCACCTGTAACAACTGCATTATGGGTTTGGTTATCAGGAAATGCACAAGCAGATCAAATAGAAGCAGAAGCAGAACGGCATAATGCAACACAAGTTGCTTTGGATAAAAACATCTGCCAAAATATACACATGTAAAATGTAGATAGCTGACAATTAGATAAGTGTACTAGTGCCCTAAATGATAGATTGTGCCCTCGAAAAATACCTGAAATTCATTGTATAACAGTTTAAAACACTTGATATTGAACAGGTGCTGTATATAATCTCACATTTATTTTTACACTCGAGGGACGATTCAGTCCAATGAGTGTGATATTACACACAAATATAACAGGAGTCTTAATTATTTTTCTGTCACTGTTTACCTGAACATTTTAATGCAATCAGTTCTGTAAAATCTTGACAGTAGATTCTGTCAGAATAGGTTACTAGTTATCTGGCACTACAATTAAACTGTATAAATTATTATTATCCACAAGAAAATAATGACAAAGTATTTAAATGCCTTTTACACTGTTTGGGGGAAATCCCATACATTCATTTATTTAGTTAGTTAGAAACTATGGTTACTGAGGTAAATTTTTCTAAGGGTACTGTAGTACCATTCATAACAGGCAAGGGACTTTACATGACAGGCGTTTTGCCACCGATTCCATTTTGTAACTACCCTGTAAAGAGTTGAGCCAAGAAATTGGGCTTGGCAGACTGCGTTCAATATGTTCCCTCACCTGTTTATGCAGAGAAAACAGATGGCAAAAAGCAGATGTCGGATACATTTTGCAATAAGAAAGCAGTCATTTTCTTGTTACTTCATCTCTCGCCAAGCTTCATTTTAAGTCTCCTTAGAAATTCCAAATAGCACACATGGGAGGATTTGTGAGTTATTTTCCCATTTAATGGTATATCTCAAGATACTGAAAGCTCATTCATAGGCAGAACAAGTGAACTGACTCTGCCTCATCCTTGAACATGAGGTCCAGGATGGTCTTGGTCAATGTCTGTCTGACAAGTCAGTGGTAGTTCAAACAACATGAGCCTGGGAACAGTGTATGTTTTCCATCGCACTTCTTCAACAGTCTGGCAATTCCAAGACTTCAAGCGTTTTTGGGGAACTGCGCTTGACAACTCATCCCTCTACAGGGTATTCAAACATATGTATGATCATCAAGAGGTTTAAATGTTTAAAATAAAAACTAGAACTGCCCTATTCAAACATCTTTCACTCCACTATCCTTGCGCCCCTGCCAATTGTCATCCACGTGCTGAAAGACCACACTTTTGCCTTGACATTACACAAGAAAAACCCAGTTTATCATGCATAAATGTAATGTAAAATTATAAATATGTTATTTAATATCTAATTGACCATTCTGCGACTGGTCACTTTGCATGCAGCTCAAGCAGTTTCTTCCTGTCTAATTGGGCAGTTTTTGATCAGGATAAATTGGAAAGTGGAACAGACTTTAAGTAGTCTGAAGTCTGGCTACATGACACTAAGTATCCTTTAACCAAGTTCAAAAAGTCATATGTTTTTAGAGTTTGTGATTGCTCTCTCATTTCAGCTTCCACATACTTTAAACGGCTCTTTAAGCCGAGAGCCATGTGGGAGTCTCCACTGAAGGTTACATTGGCCACGGTGCCCACAGCAGTTGAGCAGTCATCAAGACTTCATGCCAGGGAGAAGGATAAAGGGGAAGCAGAACAGAGGACGACAGCATCCCATATCTACAGCCCTGGGGCAGTCAGTCTGTCTCCTCGTTCTGGGGAGGGGTAAACCTGTTAAGCCTAGCTGGGAGACTAAACACTACCCTCTATTGGATGACACAGAGATTGTGCATGGTGAGGTTGACCCTCACTCGAACCACGTTAAGGGTTGCAGCAATGACCAAGCAGTGAACTTCCAATCCGATCTGAGTCAAGCCACGTCTAGAATGCAAATGTGATAATGCGCATGAAGGACGTAAGCTACTTTACATTTTGGAATGAAATTATATAGGACGGGTTTAGAATTAGAAATTAGTTGCTTACATATCATGTTTGTGTTCTGTGTTTTGAAATGCAGATTTTGAAGTCAGTGTGAATTGCCATTTGCAACTCATTTTACTTTGTTATTTGACATTTGTCAGAGAAACATGATATTCAACTTGATTTTATCCATCCTGAATCGTGAAAATTTGGCAGCTTATTCTAAACTGAATTTGAGTTTGCTAAAGCAATGCCTAAATATTTGGCTCCTGGTTATTTTTATTCAATATATAATATTTTATATATATTAATAAGTTATTAAGATCAGGTATTTTTATAGTAATTTAATTCTAAATAAAATAGTATTCAACTATACCGATTTTTTTTTTTTTTAACATGTCAATAGATAAGTTCTGTCTACAAAATAACTAGCAATGTTACATTTTGATTAAAGATAATGAAGACAATATATTTTTCTTTGCAACAACATGCACTGATAAATTGTTCACAATAAGACCAGAACCTGCATTAAATAAGCAAATAGTCAATTTTTATTTCATGCCGAGAACTTCAAAGAACTGTGGACACCATCTAACAGCCCAGTGCATTCATGATTAACACACTTTTGCATTTATTATTTGGTCCTCATTACAAGATAAAGACTTCCTGAATAAGATCTGCAGGACCACTTCCCCACAGCAGCCAAACGTTTGAACACTTTTAATAAGTCTAAGTCTCAGACACTTTTAACATGTCCTCTGTTGGGAATAATATAAAATTAGACATGCGTCTTATGAAGTGGGCATGTGGTAATTGCAAATTATGAATTGGCCTGATTGGTTGTACAGAAGGAGTAGAGATCTCCCTGGCTTCCTCTGTACCAAAGACACCAGTGTGTGAATTACATTAATAGAGGAACTATATTAAATGTTGGACTTCACATTTTATGTGTTATTTTTTTCCACCTTCTAGATGTTGCTCTACAATGACGAACTGTAAGTTCTGAAAGCATAGAGTCAAGCCCCAATATCTGACCGCTAATATCCTGTCACCCGGTGAATAACATCAAGACTGACATCTGTCTTGAGCCTTGTAAATAACAGGCCACTCTCTGCTTTATTAAGTCTCATTTTAAGTTATAACACTGGGGCAGACCAACAATTAAGAGTGCAGGATAACATCAAGAATTCTCACATTATCTCAGTGTCAATGCATCAGCTTACCAGAAATGTGCAAACTTTGTGTTTCAGATCATGTTTAGCTATATGGCTATGTTTTCTAATGCAAATCTGACATTATTGTGGTTATTTACCCTCTTTATCCCCAAGTAATGAGTCCTTGGCAGTTGGCACACAATGTTTGATGTTGTCAAAGGCTGCTATGACAGAAAATGCTACAGCTTTATGGCTGTAATGAACAGTCGAGCAACCATATACTGTATGGGTAAATTTCATGAAACCTATCAAGAACATGCCAAGGTCATATTTCACCACTAAATTAAAAGAAAGAAATAAGCAAATATATAGCTTCAACGAAAATGACTACTTTTATCTAATTTTTGCATTGTAACACTTTCACGACAACTAAGAACATTTTATTGTTGTACAGCTTTTAATGCTAAGAGTTAGGCCCTAATAGTCTGAAACATAGGCTTAATTTTCATTATAAAGGAAAATATTTTTCTCTTTTTGATTTTGTTAAAGATGACCTGAACATATTGGCAAGAGTTTTTACCCATATACAAAAACATTTTATATTTTAGATCCTGGGAAAGTATTCTTTGAGCTACTCATAACATAAGAAATTTCTTAATAGTTACTCAACTTCATCACTATTAATAAGTGCTTCAGTTCCCTGTCCCGTGGATCGAATTACAATTCATTTACTTAAGACTTGTTTCTATTCCCATAGCATGCAGGCTTATTTCCCAAGAGATGAGTGTTCAAAGACGACAGTTAAACATAACCTATTGCCAGGCATCATGGCAGGAATCCACTTTTTATTTCCTCTGAGAGGGCTGGGTAAATTTCAGTAAATCATACTCATGCGACTCTGAAATTAGCCAGCCAGACAGGTGAAATAAAGCTTTCCTTTCTTGAAAGAACTTGCAGAAATCATTGTTATGTGTCAGCAGGAGCCTGTTAGAGACATATGACTGTGACATAAGAAAAGGAAAATTGTATTTGGGAAATGAAGCAGAAAAATTTGTGCAAGAGCTTAATAACAGCAAAATGAATTAGTAGGCATGTATTAATTTGAGGAACATGATTAAGGATTATGAAAGCATAAGAGACGTTATGTAACGATAATCCTCCTATGAATGATATCCTACAAGTTAGTGGTGCTCACCAAGTATTACACTTTGGAGTAAAACTCGTCCATAGCACAAACTGTGAACATGAACACATCAAATTGTGTGGCTTGTTGAGGATAGTGGTGTTATTACTTCTCTAAATGATCAGGCTTTTGATTTCAATAAAATAGGCAAAAATAATCCCACAGACACCTGAATATCATAAAGTCTTTGATCATGAAATCATAGGAACACCTTTACCCAGCTTTACATAAAAATCAAATTTACCTTAAACATGTCTATGGTAAATGAAATAAAACAACAGACAGAACATGAAACAAACATTTTGTAATGTCAGCTGCAGAAACATGTTTGTTTGACAAATTAAAGGGTCTTCCAAACATTTAAAACAATAACATTTATTGCTTCGTCTGAATACTGTATTGAAATCACACGCATTCAGTAATACACCAAAAAAAAAAATTATACAATTATATATGGATGCACAAAAGGCAGTGAACACAATGCTCTACAAAACACTACTTTACAGAAATTTAAAAATTCTAAATATCAAAAACACAGCTGCAAAACAGCAGCTAGCTGTTATCGGTGAGACAACTTGGGGTTGGACTGCCACAAATGACACTGTAATTGAGCTAGTCAGAGCAGTCAACAACCACCTGCCAAAACAACAAAAACCAAAACAACTTCTCATAAAACAGGAGACTGAAATGCTGGTATAAATTAACGTGAATCATGAAATCAGTTTGAATCAAGAGGTAAATGTACCTGACATAAACCACTCACTTTCAATGCAGCGCAGACCGCACGAGAATACAAAAGTGAGAAAAGAGATTTTACATCCTGTCAGTTACACACAAACGACCAGAAAGAAAAGATTTTACGCTAGGCTTGAATCATTTAACAGAACAAAGATAGCTATGGCTTGTATTTGCTTGGAACATAACCTGAACAGCAGCCAGTTATGGGTCTTCAGAGAGAGCAAGACGATAAACTCCACTGCCCCGATGCTTGACACTAGGTGACTAAAATATTAATACACCAATGCAGAGGAGACACGTCCTAGCCGACCTAAAGCTTAGAACAAGACTGGATACAGACTAAACTCTCATGAACCAAGACTTAAATATTAAAAGGAATATTCATGGTTAAATACAAGTTAAGATTTAACAACAATAGCCATGCTGTAAATTGACAGCATATTTTTGCTCTGAAATACATTTATAATAAAAGTCCATTTTTGCTTTTTCTAACTGAGTTGGAATCATTTCCTGTAGTAACCAAAGGAATGCTACAGCTGTGTAGTGTTTAACTTATATTTAACCATGAGTATTTCTTTAATTAGCTTTTTAGTAATGTCAGTTGACAGTGTGATTACTAGACATCAAAAAACTTCAGTCAAACCGCTTTAAGCTCTGTGACAAAACAGACAGGCAGAAACCGATGACATGAATGCAATTAAGGGGGGGTGTAAAAAGACAGTTTAAAACCTTCACTTCAGCAATAAAATCCTATGTACATCTGCATAAAGTGTCCGTTTGGGAAGGTTGGAGAAGTTAGGTGGACTCTCGACCAAAAGGCGCATGGCGGTAGGTTGGATGTTGCTTCTGGTGGCCTTTGTGGAAGGCCACTTAAATGTGTCTTCTTAATCTCCACAAAAGCACTCAGATATTGTTGAGTCTGCAGGCTTCTAGTCCTGCTCCATTGGCTCCTCCTCTGCACTCTCCGAGTCCAGGGCCCCTGACCCAGCGTCGCCCTCTGTGGGTGACTCTACGCTACTGCTGCTGGATGTGGGTCCAGAGGCATTTTCATCAGTGCTACTGCTGCTGACCTGCTCGCTTGGCTCCTCCCCTTCTCTCACCTCAGGGCTAGAGGCCATGCCCGCTGGGGCTCTCTGCTCTGATTGGTCCATATCGCTGGGGTCTTCTGAAGAGTCATCAGAGCCACAGGGAACCTCTCTCTCAGTAAAAGCCTCTCTGGAATCTGCCACGGGACACTCGGGCTGTGTGCTGGAAGGCTCTATGTTAGCAAAGAATAGATTATGTTAGTGCTTTATGTAGTGTGTAAACAACCTAAAAGAAGAGGGGGAAAAAAAAAAAAAAAAAAAAAAAATGATGATACCTTGGTCCTCAGAGCCTCCAGCTGATCCATGAGGTTTACTTTCCTCCTCTTCCTCACTCCCCTCCTGCAACATGGATGACGGTGATTCGGCATCCTCTGACTTATCTGAGGAGCTATTAGCTGATGTAGATCTCGGTCTCTCGACAACCTGCTGGTCTACTTCATCTTCATCCTCCTCTTCGTCATTACCATCCTGGTTGAATTTCAGCCTCTTTACTTCATGTTCCTCCGCCTCCATTCCCTCATCTTCCTCGTCATCTAAGTGTTTGTTCTTTACAGAGCTGCCGAGAGGCCCACCAATGCCCGATACAGATGCATCACTAGAACACAAAGATATATTGAATGAATAAATGAATGCATTTATATAGATATGATACATATATATCATGTGAAAGATAAGTGAACGTTCATTGCTTCAGTCATTAACTAAATTACTGTTTTCTAGTAATTTATGTAAATCTTGGCATTTCATTTGTGCCGTTTACCATCTCTGGTCTTGAGTGATGATCAGATGAGATGAGATGCAATGGCAAATTTAGCCTACCTGGCCGATTTGCTGTGTCCCTGTGCTGTGTTTGTCTCTTTGTTTTCTGTACTGTCCGGAAGGCCATTTGTGGCCAGTGAACTGGACATGGAGTGTTTCTGTCTGTTTAATGGTCTGGGCGTTCCTGGACCATTTACTTTCCTGTAATATAGAGGGAAATCAAGTTTATGCTTGCTTTTTTTTTTAAATGACTAGTCCTGAGTTCCATATACTTTCCTCACCTTTCTGTAAAGGCAGATGTGTTCCCTGACAACATGACTCCATTCATTCTGTTGACAGCACTGCAGCCATTCTTCCTACAAAGAGGCCAGCAACAGATTTAAGATATCTAAGTGTTCAATTAATATGTAGCAACTTTACATTTTAATATTAATTACTTACTCAGATGTAGGATAAATGCAACTGACCACCATCACATTCTGATGAAGAGAGAAAACAATCAGTATCAATAACATAAACAATGCAAATTTATTTACAACCTCCTATATGGGAAAATGTATGAGTGAATCTTAAAGTTGGACTAAAATGTGGGCCTTGAATGGTAATCAAATCACGTAAGCACATAAACACACACTGATGTGTCAAAGTTCCTCCAACACATGGTAATAAAACCCATTCAGCAAACATTTGAAGACACAAGTGTGTAAAACACTGTAAACGATCCTCTAGATTTATAAATCACACCTGCAAAACAAATACAAGTGACCATAAATCAACAGCGTGCCTTTATGGAAGTCAAAGATAGCAAGTAATAATATTTCACATCTGACTTCGGATGGAACGTAGCAAAACTACAATAAAAATGCAAATGCAAACTGAACATACTGGGAATGGACTGTCATCCCTAGAAGAACAGGGTGAAGAAGATTCCTCAAAGTATTTTATAGAAAGTGCACCACTAAACACAACTAAACAGCATCCATCTGGCCTGATTAGTTCTTAAACTGAATAACGCGTCACACACTGACCTTCTCTACCCCTCTGAGAAATTTCTCTGTCCCTGTGTAGTTCCTCTTAGGTTCAGTTAGCAGCTCGCACAAGCGCTGGATAGTGAATGGGATCCTGGATAGAGAAAATGTTTGAATTAGCTGCTGCATCCTCCACAACAGTGTAGGCTATTCAACACCCAGAAGATGGCACACTTACTCTGGGGTAAAGAGACAGGGACAAACCCAGTGCTTTTCCGAAAGGAAAATTGGTGATAGCACCACACTATGCAATTAATTAGCGTGTTACTCACCCATTGTATCCATTCACTATCTTAAGAATTCTCTCCTTCATTTCTTCAAAAGGAACCGACTCTACGTTGGGGTTAACAGTCCCTCGCTGCTCTGGGGCCGATGCTTGGAAATCCTCCATTACTTTCTCCAGTTTGAATATGAAGTAGCTTTTAAACTGACACCAGGACACCCTGAAAAGGCAACAATATTAAGCATTAGCAACTCCTAAACAAAAGTTTGTAAGGGACAACATTCGCCGGTCATGACACGGCTACCAACCAAATAAATGAGCACAGAATTTGTTTGAAAATTCAGTTGAAATTGTTTTATTATGTGAGAAGAGGCCAGAGTGATGAGAGATATGAAACTAACAACTGTGTAGGATCAAATAAACACTGTCTGCCACACAGTTCAGTATGCAAAAATAATTGACCACAGAACTCTACTGACCAATCAGGAGCAGGTATTCCAGAGACATACAGGGATTCGATCTTCTGATATGCATCTGACTATGTATTCTCACAATTACTTCATGAAATGAGAGCAGGTCGTCTAAAGCAGATCTAGTCGATAAGTACAAGGTTCAGTGTGTTTTGGAACAAAACCAAAAGTGCTGTGGTAGTGCAATAAACCACCTTGTGGTGTTAGCAAGAAAAGTAGTTATGATTTTAAACAAACCACTGAAAAAGAGGTCACACAAAGGTAAAGGGGGTTTCAATGCCCCTCTTAGATCACCCACTGATATCTGGAGGTACTTACAAGGTTTCCCCGGTTTTCGCAATATGGCACAAAAACTGATCCAACACCGGAGACGACTCTTTCTTCACCTTCTTGTCGAAATCTACAACAAACACAATAATAAGATCGCATTATGGATTTCATATAAACATCTGTACTGGATGCAGGCCAAACAACTTCCAACTTTAAAATACCTTCACTTCGAAATCTAATTAGTCCATTCTAGTTCTGACTCAGATCTGCTTTCATTAAAAAAAAAAAAAAAAATGAATTTTTTTTATTAACTATATCTCACATTTTAAATGAGAACAACTACAGTGCTCCTAGGTTTAGGTTATATTCAAGCTCCAAAATCAGCATTTTATTTTCTACAACTATTTAGACAACATCTATAAATCGCTCTTGGAACAATATCCATGCTTTTATTAAAAGTTATAACAAATGAAATTAGAACATATCATTATTTTCCAAGAAGAGTTAAAGGGATAGTTCACTTTGAAATTAAAATTTGGTATCTATCAGCTTACCCCAAGGGCGTCCAAGATGTAGGTGTCTTTTTTTTCTTCAGTAGATCCAATTTTGATATTTTTAGGTCAAACCATTCTAGTCTGTCAGTCATATAATGGCAGGTATAGGTCACTGGCTCTATAAGAGGGAAAAAGAACATGCACAGAGAAATCCAAATTAAACAATTCCCCATCGTAACTACACATTGATGGCCTAAGACACGAAACGAGCGGTTTGTGTGAGAAAACGAACAGTATTTATATCGTTTTTTACTTCTTGTACACAACCATGTCCAAGTGATCTGAGTGCGTGCACGCATCCGGTGTGTGACGTGCGCGCGCGCTCTTAGTCTTAGTCTGCGCAAGAGATCACTTCCGGCGCTTGAGCAGACTAAGCCAGAGCGCGCGCACACACGGGATGCCATCAATGTGTAGTTACGATGGGGAATTGTTTAATTTGGATTTCTCTGTGCATGTTCTTTTTCCCTCTTATAGAGACAGTGACCTATAGCTGCCATTATATGACTGACAGACTAGAACGGTTTGACCTAAAAATATCAAAATTGGATCTACTGAAGAAAAAAAGACACCTACATCTTGGACGCCCTTGGGGTAAGTTGACAGATACCAAATTTTAATTTCAAAGTGAACTATCCCTTTAATAAAGTAAGCAGTACAACTATAATGACCCTAAACATATTGTTACTAGCCATCCTCAAGATTCAAAACCTTGTGGTACTGTATGACCCCTACTTAGATCACTAAAGGAAAAATATAACCAGTCCAGCCCTGAACTTTTATGAAAAATATAACAAAATGTTAATACATTTTCCTAACACACTTACATAAGAATTAGTACAGGTACTGTACAATAAATCTGAGCTTTGTCATTAAATCACAAAACTAGTTATACCACAGGTACTGTACAATAAATCTGAGCTTTGTCATTAAATCACAAAACTAGTTATACCACTCTGGGCATATATATATATATATATATATATATAACGAGAAATTATTAACACCAATAATAACAGTAGTAATAATACAATTCAAGTTAGTAGTAGAACTGAGTACAACAAATTCACGTTATAAAGAAAATTTATCAAGAAAATCGTTTATTATTCAATTATTCACTAATTTAGAATTAACACTGAATAAAGAGCGGTGTAATAGACTCAAATCAACTCTAGATCATCCCAAACCACTAACTAGTTATCTCAATCAACAATAGTCTTATTTATTAACGAATTACTTAACTAACCCGTCGTTTTGGCCAAAAAAGTGATCGAAGTCATAAAATAGGAAAAACAAACCTGTTCATCTGCTCTTAACACACAACAGACCTCGAAAAACAGGAAAAGCCATTTAGCTACAGGCCATGCTAACATTAGCTAACTCACACTACCAGCTTATAAGCACATATAACTCCTCTCTAAACTCACGCAGGCCACCTCAACACACACAACCGGGTACCTTTAAGAGCTTCCAGAAGAGTGTCTATCTCCATGTCTGTGCTGTTGTCCCTGTCTCCAGTTGGAAAGCGAGAGCTTATGGCTGCTGTTGAGCTCAGTGAAGAAGAGGAGGAGAGGGGAAACATTTCAATATGGCGGCGTCTGCGACGTCACTGCCGGCCGCTCTCCTGGAGTGCTGACTGTTGCGCAATAGCATGGCTGTCTCTCAAACTCTTGTCAGGTGCTTCCCTACCTAGACATCATTTTTGGGGCTTTGTAGGCGTAAAGAGTTTTGGAAAAGTGCCTCGAAAACTAGTGAGCTGCCTATGTAGACAACATTTTATGCCCATAAATGCTGTCAAGGCAGATTCAATAGGTTTTGAAACACGGCCTGAATTTCGTGCGCAGTCTGACTGGAATTATTAGCCTATTTATAATTGAACGCTCATCTTCATGTTTATTTAAAAGCAAGTATGAGTCATCTCAATTTGAATCTACTTAGTGTAAAATGTCTGGTCTGTTGTTTTCTCCACCTACAAAATTTACTGTAGCAACCAGACCAAAATACCAAACTATCTAACAATGTTTGTAATTTAGAGTATTAAAACGCTCTTAATGAAACTAATTATGAAGCGTTGCCTGAGAAAATACTGTCTGGACATCATTAAGTTGTATTACGGATATATATTTTTATAATAGATACAGTGGTGGTGGCCAAAATTATTAGAACACTAGTATTTTCACCAGCTAAATATGGTTTTAAAGGGATAGTTCACCCAAAAATGAAAATTCTGTCATCATTTACTCACCCTTCAAGTAGTTCCTAACCTGTATGAATTTCTTTGTTTTGCCAAACACAAAGGAAGATATTTTGAAGAAAGTTTGTAACCAGGCTCTTTTGGGGCACCATTGACTTCCAAAAAAATTAAAAATAAATACTATGGAAGTCAATGGTGCCCCAGAACTGCTCTGTTTCCCACATTCTTCAGAATATCTTCCTTTGTGTTCAGCAGAACAAAGACATTCATACAGGTTTGGAACTACTTGAGGGTGAGTAAATGATGACAGAATTTTCATTTTTGGGTGAACTATCCCTTTAAGTCCGTTATAGGAAATACAAGTTTACATTTCAAAACATTCATTTTGCCATTAACTGTAATAATCCAGTGAGATTTTTGATTGCACAAATAGTCTGACAACAGGCAGTGCTCCACACACAGATCTCTGGGGCCAGTTGCATAAACTTAGCGACCATGTTAAGACTGTACCTTAAGAACTAGTTTGACCAACTAGCACTTGCCAAGGGGTAATCAGTCTTACTTTTCCAATACAAATAAGAGCAATCTACCTTTTCATAACTGAATTTAAAAAGTTATGACCAGTCTTGAAGAAATTAGGTGACTAACTTTTTAAGACTAGTCTAAACAGTTTATGCAACCGGCCCCTGATCTCATCATCATCCAGTCTGTCTGGAATGACATGACAAAAAAAACATAACAAACTGAGACAGACTAAATCCAGAAGAACCGTGGCAACGTCTCCTTTTGGCCACCACTATAAATATAACAAAAATAATTGAGACAAAGCTAAATCAATATTAAATGCATATTTATTTATTACAATTCTGACATACACACTTTTGTATAAAAAGGACAATAATACATACAATGTAAGACATTCAGAAAGACAGAAAAGCAGACTGGATACAATGGACATCGCTGGTGCATCTCTTCACACAGAGATAACATGAGATGTATAAGAGTCTCCTGAGTTTCCAGTTAAAGAAATGTCATCACTGATCCCAGACCAGTGACAGGAGGCTGGAAACCGGTCACACATATAATTAAGCACATTGTGCTAAAGAACATATCAAATCACACATCACAACACACTCTTGCTTTCTATATGACGTTCACACAGAAGCAGTCAACAAATTAACAGGCAGTGGTTACACAAAATTAAAATGATTTCAGACTTTTTTTTTTTTTTTAAAGAAATGGGTAAACTGATCATACTGGGTGCAGAGTTTGTTTTGTTAAACTAATTTGGCCATTTTTTCCCTTATATTTAATTTTATTTTCTCCAAATTCAGCATTTATTACAAAGTGCACTTAACTGTAAACTGTACATATGTATGGTTTTATAGTTTTGTTTTTATGTATATAATACTGTTATGATGTACAAACCTTTCTAATCGGCACATATGATTTATTTTAAATGATCACATTAGTTCAATCCCACTATGGCAGAAAATCAAACTCCTAACAAACACAGGGTAAAACAACAAAATATTTTCTTTGAACTTGACTGGACTGAATATTGCTCAAAAAAACTTTAACACTTAAACCTTTTGCTTAGCTCTCACAAACTGTTGCAGATTACCTTAAAAAAAAAAACATTCCACCACAAATTCAACATCAAATTCATTATGTCCATTAGAATAGGCTTGTCGTATCAATATACAGGACAACAGACTTAATTGTAATTCTCACAAAAGGCCAAAGGTTTCCTCGTGAAATTCTCTATATATATTAAAATTCAAATCCCAATGACAACATTACAACATCAGGCCCCTTTCTATTCTAAGTAACAAGTCATCTTCAATGTAAACAGTGTGAACATCCACCATTAGGACTGTGCTTAAACTGAATGTACATCTTACTGAGCTCTACAGGCTAGTTCTCTTTGGTTGTTTCTGCGTGCTACATTCATTTTTGTGGCTTGAAAACAAGGCCTTATCTCATGCTATTAAGCAGCAGAATGCACAAACAAATTGGTGCAGCCACTTAAATACAAGAATTAGATAAAGTGAGACACAAATGCTCCAATTGTGTAATACTAGACATAATGAACTAGATGCTGAAAAATGGTACAACACAGTTGTAAATAAACAGCTCTGAATCCATATTTTTGGATTGGCTAAAAACAGTTTTGCCAACGAGTCTCTCATGTTCTTTCAGGAACATTCAAGTGGTTGGTTACCCACAGTTGGAGACACTCAATGCGTCTGCTCACTACTCTCTCTCAAGAGTTTTGATGGTTTCGCTAGTGTTGCATTCATCCTGCATTACTGTTTCCATCCAGCAGACCAAAACGTCTGCTCAAAAGAAATTGTTCCAGCTTGGATCTCCAACTCCTCTGGCTCATGAAGCTCATACTGTGCCTAATGGACCAAATGTAGCTTGCCTCTGGCATTGCTCGTCTTCGATGAAAAAGATCGCTCTGATCCAAGCAGCAGGCTGAGATTCTTCCTTGTGATACTGAAACGAAGTCGAGGCTCATTACTCGCGTGGCAGTCGGATACGGCGCACCACTTTTTTCTCATAAACAGCCCTCATGGTCTTCTCGATCTGTTTGAGGAACACTTGTGGTATCCTTCCACAAAGGGTGTTAACTGTGTCTAGGAACTTAGTCTGAAGAGGGTAAAATAAAGACTGGAACAAGTTCTCCTCAAAAGGATACTGAAAGAGAAGATGAAATACATTACATTTCAAAGTGTTCAAGGAACTGCTTTGGTTTATTTGTTGAGGCACAATGAATAAGGTCCACATTTCATATCTGACTGAATTCTGAACAGCAGAGGGCCCATGTGACTCAACCATACAAAAGGCTTCCTCTTGAACAGACACTTTCCTGCTAATAGCCTTCAAGGAGAGATTCAAGGAGACTGTACAATGCAACACTTCTATTTATTCTCACATGATTCATCACCCTCAGGATTTGCTTTGTTAGCACTGAAAATTAGAAAGTGGACTGGCAAAGCGAAGACAAATGGATTACATTTCTTAAGCGTAAAATCTTATGAAAAAATTAGTCAAACAACTAGGCTTTTACATTTTATGAAAAATAGTGATTGTGTGCCAGGGCATTGGTAGGGTGTTCTCGCATGTTTTTAGTGTGGTGCTATGGGGGTGTATTATGTCCAGTTTATTACATGAATGTTTATGCCATTCAAAAGTTTGGAATCAGTAAGATTTTTAATGGAGTCTCTTATGCTCATCAAGGCTGTATTTATTTGATCAAAAAAAACAAAAACAACCAGTAATATTGTGAAATATCATTACAATTTTGGTTTCTTATTTTAATATACTTTAAAATAGAATTTATTTCTGTGACGCAGCACTGAATTTTCATCAGTCATTACTCCAGTCTTCAGTGTCACATGATCCTTCAGAAATCATTCTAATATGCTGATTTATTATCAGTTTTGAAACTGTTGTGGTGCTTAATATTATTTTTTGGAACCTATGATATATTTTCTTTGATTCTTTAATGAATAAAAAGTTAAAAAGAACAGCATTTATTCAAAATTGAATTTTTTGAAGTCTTTACTATCACTTTTTATCCATTTAACAAACTTGCTGAATAAAAGTATTAATTTCTTTAAAAAAAAAAAAAAAAATTACTGACCCCAAACAATTGAATAGTAGTGTATATTGTTACACAAAATTTCTATTTTGAATAAACACTGTTCTTTTTAAATTTTTATTTATCAAAAACCCTGAAAAAAGTATCACAGGTCCCAAAAAATATTAAGCAGCACAACTGTTTCCAACAATGATTATAAAATCAGCATATTAGAATGATTTCTGAAGGATCATGTGACACTGAAGACTGAAGTAATGATGCTGAAAATACAGTTTTGCTTCACAGGAATAAATTATATTTTAAAATATATTAAAACAGAAAACTGTGCTGTATGTTGTCAACTTGGATAACAAGAAACATTTCTTGAGCATCAAATCAGCAACATTTTTGGGGGGGGGGAGGAATTGCCACTGAGCCACATATTTAATACTAGTATGCATAACATAAGGTGTCTTTACACAGCTGCTCTGTGCCTGCTCAAAATTCAGTGTAAAGGCGCAATTCTACATAAATGCCAGATTCTGAAATTGGCCTGCTCTGACCTGCCCCAGACCCTAGTATCAAAGTATATGGTTATAATTGCTGTGGAAATGCATTTATGCCACCTCTACGCAGCATTAAACAGTCTGGGTAGAACCACCTAAATTCCGCTTCTTCTGTGCCACCTTCACAGTGTAAATTTGGCAACATATTATCATCAGTCAAACAGCCATTCTATTATTTTTATCATACAGTTGTCTCCTGAAGAGACAGTGGCAGCTCACCTCATGTATGGCATCATACACGACTCTGAAGGCGGGCTGCTTCTCGTCATGGTACACACCACGGTTACCATGAAGAATAGACACCCCCTCCTCCTCCGCAGCCTTGCAGTTGCTTCCATACATGCAGTGATCTGGCCTGTAGTTCCACTGGCATGGGAATATGTACAGACACTCTGCAGAAACAAAGACAAATATTCAACATTTTATCCAAACTGCAAATAACATACCCATGCAACACATGCGCTTAGTGTCTTCATTTTTGTTTGTGGTTGGTCTAGTCTTTTGGACCCGTTCCATTAGAGTTGTCAAACAAACACTATGCTTGTCAAGTGTCTCACCAATTCAGAGACCTTAATAACTGCACCTGCAAGTATCGGTCACACCTGTTCCAGTCAATAGAAGTATTTACCTACACAAAAGAGCCTTATCTCTATAAAAACCAGATAAAACGACAACTTTCAGGAGGGCGAGGAAAGAGAGACTTGAAGAAAAAAAAAAAACACTTTTCCTGTGACATATCAGGTCTTTTTGATTTTCTGAGAAAAGAAATGCATAGAAGCTGTCTTCTTGCTCTGCACTAGAAATAGCAAACACAGTTAGAAAGTTTAGTTAAGATGTTCATGATACAATGCTGCAAGGGCTTCACAAGTAACATAAGTAAAACTGCTTTTCAAATTGGATTTAAGCCTCCAGCAAAAAACATAATTAAACTAGTGCTATAACACTCCAGACTGCAAAACAACAAAAATAAAGAAAGTAGACAGGTTTCTATGCCAGTTCCAAAGATGCACTCAGAAAACTTCTTATGTTTGGGTAAGAAATGGTTTCTTACTTTAAGGTTCAGTAATGGTATCAGATGGTGATACTTTCATATAACCACCATGTTACATGTGCAAGAACATGATAATACTGCATATTTTGATACTGACCACAGTATGTACAAAGTCCTTTTGATCATAGCATTGTCATGATGGTACATGTCCAAAAAAAGTATTTTGGCACATGGCCCAAAAAGATGGTATTAATATAGTACATGTATTATGATGTATTTTGAAACATACCTATTTGTATTTACAGGATACGCCAAAGGCGTTTCAAAAAATACCATGGAACATTTCCAAAAAAAACATGCTAAAACCAAGGTATTTTGATTTAAACTTATGTATTTGCAAGAAACTTAAAGGTATTTTAAGAATACCATGGTATTACTGTGGCACATTTCCAAAAACATGGTATTAATAGTATATGTCCAGAAAACACACTAATACCGACTCCGTATTTTAATATATACCATTGTATTTACAACATACTCCATGGTACGTGTCCGAAAAACCCACTGCATTACCATAGTCCTTTTTTGCTTGTGTTGTCAAATTACACATCATAATCAAGCATGTCTTGTACCTGGATTGTAGTGGAAGATGATGTTGAGGAGGTCTTGGTCTCCCCATGTGATGTGGTTCTTGTATTTCTGATAGAGAGGGTGAAGCAGATTTTCCCATGACAGACCGCTGGCGATCATGCTGTTCTGTAAAATCAATAGTGGCAGGTTATTTTCCTCAACAGTGAGTCTGGCAGCCACTTTTCAGACAGCTGTTGATATGGAAATTGAGGTTTTTTTCAAAAGAAGAAATTTCCTTTTTGTCCCCTCAGACAGCCTTGAAAATGTGCTTGGGTTGGAAATTACACTTCTAGCTGAGTTACGGAAATATGCTAATCCAGGCTGCTGTCACCCACTCGCTCTCGACGGATGGCAATCAGTAGACTTCCATCACTGCCTACTAAAACCAGCCCGAGGTTAAAGGGGTTTAAATGCGCAAAGAAACCTCAGAAGACATCTGAACGCCAAAGCCTCAGCCCACTACCAAGAGATATAAACCACACAAGGAAAACACTTACAATATCTAGTAATAATCAAGCACAAAAATATAGTAAGGCAAAAATATTCACTAGCATAAAAAGTATTTTCTGTTTGTAATAATTTATAAATAAACAATTTATAAATTTTAAAAAAGTATTTAAAAGAGATGCATCAATATTAAAATTCTAGCTGATACTGATTGTATCAACCAATAAATTGTACAACCAATAAATGGAAGACATTCAAACTTTTATGATGTCGAAATAAATGAAAAATAAAGCACAAAAACTATAATCAGTCATTTGCTAGAACAACAATATGAGGTATAGTATAAAATAGATATTTTAAAATTTGCTAAAGATTACATTTCACAGTGTTATTAATTATTAGTGCTTTGATATCAGCGGATATTAATAAATTAAAAATATCTCGAATATTAGCTGAAAACTGGTACTGATATTTCATGTGTCTCTAGTGTTTGAACTTTAAAATGTGGATTTTGGACCTCTGAAGTTTGGGCAAGGGAAACTGCAAAAAAGTCAAGTCAATTCTATTGTTCCTCACCCTGAACAGAGTGCTACGAATCCGTGTGAGGTTCATTAGCATGACCCCTGAATTGACCCCTGTGACTCCATAAAAGGGGTGTCTTGCGAAGCGGCTATACCAGCCGATCTTAGGGATCTCGTGCTCTGGGGCCATGGCAGCTAGCTGAGTGCTGTTGAAAGCCTTCAGAAACTTCCAGATGTCATCCATAGGCCGGAGAAAGAGAACATCTGTGTCCACATACAACAGCGAATCCACGTCTTTCAGTATAACCTGATATCAGAGGAAATACTTGGTTACAGTCAGTGTGGTGAGGTGGAAAACAAACAAATGAAGAGAGAACATTAAGCAGCGGCAGGAACCTACGGGAAGAAACAGCCTCTGGGCAGCACACGGCTTGAAGAGTTTCTTCCATTCGTCTGCATTCCCCACAGAGAAGGTGATTGGATATATGCTGTAGTGAAACCTGGAGGACACCGTCTGAGGCCACTGACTGAACTGTGAGAGGAAATTGAAAGAATCAGTCAATGTCATGGCTGTCAGTCTTCAGTAAACTGCACATCTATTGCTTACAGGTGACAGCAAAGAGAAGTTTGTGAGGAAACAAAAAAAAAAAAAAAAAGAGCAACATTTTGTAATATTTGTAAGAATTGTGATTTATAGAATGCCATTTTGTTGCATGGGTGAGTCCCAAAAATGCCTACCCATATTGTTAGACATGACACGTTTTTAATATCTTGAAGATCAATTTTCCCCGCTTTCTGCTTTGGCACGAACCTGCGTTTAATTTTATGGGGGGGGGGGGGGGGGGCGGGGGGGGGGGTTATACAAATTGCACAAAAATAACAAATTTAGCTATTTTGCATTTATTATATCAAGGTAAAGAATAAACCACCTCTGGTTCATGCAGGCTTTACTTCACAACCTAGACTTTACATTAGGCATAAAGAGACAATCCAATACAGTACTAAAACTGCTTATCGTAGGGATTGGTTGTCCAATCCTGCTCGTGGACGGCCAATGTGCTGCATAGTTAAGCTCCGACTTCAATTAAACACACCTGACCCAAATTAATCAAGGTTTTCAGGATTGTTACAATATTCCAGGTAGGTATGATGGGACAGGATTGAACACCCCTGTTGTTCACAATGGCAAAAAAAAGATTTGTATTAATATCACCAAAAACTGCAAAGGCCAAGCAATATGCAAAATTATTCAGAATCAGAAAACATTTTCAAAATGCAACACATGAACCAAACTCTGGGTGAATAAATAACAAAAATTAATACAAATAATACATTATTATTATTATTAGCCATAATACCAATTGACAATATTTTATTGTAAATTTAAATTTTAATTAAATGTATATTTAACTTTAACAGTGTAAATTTGTTTAGATGCATGTCAACATCAAAACACATTTACAGCATTTTTTCCTGTTCTTATGAATGTTAACAATCATCTTATGTTCCCCAATTCTAACCATCCATGATTGTACAGTTGGTTGCATTTTATTATTCTCATTTAGCATTTTTTTTCCAGCCATCCACGACCCCATTAGAACAGACCTGCAATCCATTTTTGGGTCATAACCGACCAGTTAAGAACTACCAGTTTATAATATCCTGCTGACAGCCAAATAACTACTGCTGAAAAGGCTGCAGAAAAATATTGAGGAAACCTTTTGAATAACAAACATGACATTGCATTCCTTCTCTATTGCTCTTCAAAGCCTTCAGTTTCTTTATCTCCAGCAATACGGTGCAGGACTAGATCAAGATCAGTTCTAGGCCAGAGGGCACTTCTCAAAAAGCAACGGCTGTCTAAGCGCAAAAAAAAACAATGTACTGCTATTTTCAATAACAGTCCCTCTGTGGAGAGAAACACTGCAAACGATTAGGACTGTGAAGAAAGACCACTCTACTAGAAACCAAATAATGTGTTCAGAGCAAGAGATCGATAGATGTATGCACAGAGGTTTCTCACATTACCTTTCTTACCAGACTGGTTTTTAGGGTTAGCCTGACATTGTCTGAGGGTTACCACAAACCACTAGTACAATAAAATTGTCAGTCAGGATTTTTGTCAAAGGCCTGTTTAAATACAATAAGACATCTTGGGTACAAATTGTATAGCCAGTTACTAAGGATGTAAAAAGACATTCATCATAATAATCGATTAGAATTACTATAAATAATAATATTTATATCACATAAAAATATCACCTGAACAAGAGCAATGGTGATTTGGCTATTATTGGAGGTTTGCAAAAGGTCCATAACCCCAAATATAAGTGATAATAATTGTGAGTCTGCCTTAGCAAAGCACTGAAAAAACTGTGAATTGTACCAAAATAATAAATAAACTGGAAAAAGTAATCAAACTGAATCGTTATCAAAGCAAATATTTACTACCCTATTAGTTATACTGGAACAGTACATCTAGACTTTAAAGGAAAAGAGTGAAGCAGTCATCCACAAAATTATGCCTGAAATCTGTGCCAGATTTTTTCGGTCCAAGAGAGCTGCATAGTTAGGGGATGAAGCTTTGTCTGAGGTAAAATATAGCCCACTGCAGAGATTAAATAGCTGGACTGCTTTTCTGAGAATAAAGATATCCCTTAGATAAGTACAGATACTCAAATCACTGTTTAAAAAAAAAAAAAAAAAAAAAAAAAGAGGTCACCAGTCTGCTAGACATTACCATCAACATCAAAAACCTCAGGTAGCCACAGAAAAGATGAAAGAATCATGAGACACGCTCTCACCCCTTTTTCAAATTGTTCAGCCAGGTCCTCCTCTGCAAAGATGTGAAATTTGATCTTCTTTATGCTGAAGAGCAGGGCTGATTTCACCATGTTGAGCGTTTCATCTAGACGGTTCCCACAAGCCACCACTGCCAGGTGCATGACATCCTTTGCTTGTGTGACCTTTGACCCAGGCCGCCCCACCTCACTTTTCTGCCTAGAGGTAAAGAAAAAAAAAAAAAAAAAAAAAAAAAAAAACCTTAAATCCATCAAAACTCATCCAAACTGTGACATCAACAACAAAAACATCTGGTAGGAATCAGCTAGGTCAAACCATGAGACGACACACTGGTGAAAGATTCCTTATGCTGCACACGGTTCCTCTGGCACATTGAGAACCTCATTTAAATGATTCAAGGGTAAACAATTCTGAGTCAGAGTCAGACCAGCTTGCAATAACTTGATGAAAGTACACAAGGGCAAACTTAATTTAATAAAAAATAAAAATATCTAATTAAGATAATTCAAATTAATTAAAGATGTCACCTGTAGAACCATTTCTTCTTTATTTCTCAAAGAAATAAATACTTTGAAGACAACAGGAGACATTAAACATGTAGACGAGTAGCACTCTTGTTCACTATGACCCGGTGTTTCACTTGAACACACATTTCCTTGTCTTGAGTCACCAAAACATAATTGTTATTGGTGTGGTGTTTGCTTTTGTGATTCATGTTGAGTCTCCATCACTCCAGGGAAGTAAGCTCTCTAACCCTCTAAGCTCTACCCAAGAGACGACCTCTGGGAAAAAAGTCCTCCATTTATCCGAGGCTTTGGTGGAGGAAACAAATTCATACCACAAGAAAAGCATGCAGCCTTTCAGACAGACATCAAAGAGCTTCCATTAAGCCAAGGACGTGCAAACACTCTTGCTCTTATTTCAGGTGAACCACAGACCTCGATATGAAGTGAAATAAAGAATAGGAAAAACACGGAAACACCTTGGACTTTTGACAAAAGGGAAGAAGGGATATTTTCAGACCTGAAAGTTCATTTTCAGATTTTTCTGACTAGTATCACAAATGACTGTAGAATCTGCTTTGATGGCTGTGGTTTCCTTTGGAAAAAGCTTCCCTTGTTTACAGGACTGCAAATTAAGCAACAGGAATTGCATCGGTCTGATTGAATGATATCAAACAATTTACTCTTTTCATTTTTTCAATCATTTGTCCAACACAGAGGCATTTACGCTTTGATCATAACGCATATGACCAACACTCTACTGAATTTGGTACCATTTTTAATGAGACTCTGAGCTTATAAAAAAATTCTTGCAGTCTGAGTGGACACATCTGGAAACATTTAGACTCTGAGAAGGCGATTAAATAATGCACTCCTTATTGAGCAAAAGTTCCTAAAACAGTTTTAAAGGGGTCATCGGATGCCCATTTTACACAAGTTGATATGATTCTTTAGGGTCTTAATGAAAAGTCTATAACATACTTTGGTTAAAATTTCTAAATGGTAGTGTAAAAAACAACTTCTTTACCCTGTCAAAATCAGCTCTGTTTTCAGCATGCTGTTCTAGTCCATGTTGCTTTAAATGCCAGTGAGCTCTGCTGACTCCGCCCCTCTCTTCCGTCGAGTGACGAGCAGACCATAGATGTGTAGATTCCCTATTAGACCGCTCCAGATACGTTGACGCATCACCCATCTCGCATTCACCATAATAATCAATGAATATTCAAAGATATACAAGCATATAACTTGTTGTAGACGCGCACAGTCAATGTGCGCGGAGATTCGCAGACCGTTCCAAAAATGGCGGATGGCTTACGCATCGTATCCCATAGAAACAGTCGATAATGAGGCATCTAGGTATTTAATCTATGGAGCATACTAAACTTCAGCCACGAAACTGGCTAACTAGCAAATTATTAGGAAAGACAATTTGCAAAGATTCATAAAAACCGTTATACTCACTTCTTCTGTAGATGAAGCTGGATCACGAATGATTCGCACGAACAGACGCATTTAGGCAGATTGGAGATCGGCGCATTCACTTCAAAGCGAAAGTAACGTTAATCCTCTGCGTCTTCAGCCGCTCAGATGTCAGGAGTAAATGACGACTGCTATATTCATTACTACATCCAAAAACAAAACACCTCAATCGCTCAATGCAACCCTCTACGGACACCTTGGCAATTGAATCGCCATTGGCTAGTAAATTTTTTAGTTTACTCGCCAGACTGATATACTAGGCCTAATATATATATATATATATATATATATATATATATATATTAG
>JAFVLL020005163.1:0-13167 GCA_021397915.2 Tor tambroides | reverse complement strand
ATTCAAATATTTTTAGATACTAATTGTCTTCATTAAATATATAATATTGAGATATATATATATATATATATATATATATATATATATATATATAATGTGTGTTAATTAGAAAATTGAGTTATTGTATTAGTCACATTGTAGTCATGCATAGCCAGACCTTCAGTTTGGGCTTAACGACTGCAAAGTCATGGTTATGTACCTAAGAAGGTTATGTACGCAGGTTATCACACTTCTAGCACTCCCCGCTGCAGACGGTGAGCAGGATCCCAATTCACTCTGCCCAGATCTGTTCAGACAATCAGAGCAGCTCTTTGTATGCTTCGGAGGCTGCTCTAAGGGGCTGCCAGTAACGAAGCAGAGACTCTCTCGTTGGATTGTAGATGCTGTAGCCTTGGCTTACACCTCAGTAGGCTCGCAGTGCCCCATAGGTGTGAGGGCCCACTCCATTAGAGGAACGGCCTCTTCCTGGGCATGGTCCAGTGGAATTTCTATCAGTAAGATTTGTGCTGCCACTGACTGGTCGTTGCCATCCACTTTTGGCAAATTCTATAACTTAGACGTCCCTGCCCTGCAGGCACAGATTTTGTCTGGTTAATCAACCTATTTTCCCCTTGAGAGTGTAAAAGGTTGTCTTGTTGTCCTCAGCCTATTGGCTTGGGTCTCAACTTTGCTCATGCTTTCTAGGAGTTCTTAAAGGGATAGTTCACACAAAAATGAAAATTCTGTCATTAATTACTCACCCTTATGTCGTTCCAAACCCCTAACCTCCGTTCGTCTTTGGAACACAAATTAAGATATTTTCGATGTAGTCCGAGAGCTCTCTGACCCTCCACAGGCAGCAAGGCTACTAGCACGATCAAGGCACAGAAACGCAGTAAGGACATTGTTAAAATAGTCCATGTGGTTCAACTGTAATTTCACAATGCATGTGTTGTGATATTCTCCAAAATGGCACTAGGGTGACATGGAGGAGAAGAATTGTTGAATAAAGTCGTTATTTTTGTTTTCTTTGCGGCAAAAAGTATTCCTGTAGCTTTGTAAAATTACGGTTGAACCACTGATGTCTCATGGACTGTTTTACCAATGTCCTTACTTCCTTTCTGTGCCTCAATCATGGTAGTACTCTTGCTGTCTATTGAGGGTCAGAAAGCTCTCAGATTTCACCAAAAATATCTTAATTTATGTTCCGAAGATGAACAAAGGTCTTAAGGGTTTGGAATGACATGAGGTTGAGTAATTAATGACAGAATTTTCATTTTTGGGTGAACTATCCCTTTAACTCAATAGCTTCGAGGCTGGGCTTGCAGAGCAGGCTTCGTTTACAGCGTGATTGGATGTGTTCCCCAACATGCATCCTTGATGCAATGGGAGAGACCGTTCGATAGGGAACGCTCTGGTTACTTATGTAACCTGAGATAAGGGAATGAGTGTTGCCTGACTTGCCGTGCTATAAGCTGCACACGAATTGATGGCTGTTGCTTTAGTCAAAAGATTCTGATCAAATGGTGCTCTGAGTCAACTTATATAGAGGTCGGCTCCGCCCTTTCTGGCGGGCTAGAACACCATTGGTTTGTGTAGCTACACAAATGTGAATAAATCAGGCTTCAGCAACAGATTAAACAAGAGTTTACCCAAACATGCATCCTTGATGCAATGCTCATTCCCTTATCTAAGGGAACAGAGTTTACGTTAGTAACCGGAGTGTTTTGTTGATCTCATAAACATGATGGCTTTCTTCTTTCATGAGGGTGTTTCTAGGTAGACCATTAAAAAATGTGACACGTCTCCTAGAAATCCTGTAGAATTCAACCAAAAAGATTATGACTTAGAAACTCCCAAAGTGTTTCCCATTTTGTTGCGTTAGACATCATCAAACATTCAGCCAACAGTCCGTAATGCGTGACATCTGAAGCTGAGACTAGTCATGTTGAGTCATTTGTGTGGTTCATATGAGATGAGCGCATGTAACTGGCTATCTCCCCTACAGTGCAGCTTTCTGCAGATGCTTCAGGAAATATATTTTTAAGACATGAAGTAGTTAAAAATTTTACATAAGAATTTATTTTCAATCATCCATGCTATTTCTGTATTGCCACTAGAGTCACAGTGACTTCACAGCTGTGCTATTGTGAGTTTAGCATGATGTATGAGTGATGAAAGATCTCTTTCAAGATAAAAGCAGGTCAACTTGATTTTACAGTGGTGCTGTAGACAGGGACTTTTTTGCATGCTATTATAATATATTTTTATTTATATTATTTGTTATATTATTATTTTAAATAATGCATTATATTTAATTATATTTGTTATATCTATTTTTTAAATATATAATAAATTATCATGTGGATGGCCCATTAATGCTGTTAACAAAAAATAAAAATGTATTAATTTGGTTTGAGATGTCACACTCCAGTTTATTAACACTTAAACATTATTTGTTCAATAGAATTACAAAAGGTATTTTCCTGATGCTCATCTTTAAGTATTCATATTTCCTAAAACCTACAAAACTTTACATGATGTCATCATCATCATCATACTGTGAGAAGAAAGTGTTAATTGTATCATTATCAGCGCCGCTAATAACATCCAGCCAGGTTTATCTAAAAACATCAGAAAACCTTGAAACACTCTAGAACGACTGGCACTGCATTCATGGTGCATTATTTCTCTTAATGATCACAGCAGGTGGTGGAAACAATTCGTAAAAAAAAGACCATCTTAGGACCATGACACTCTAGATGAACAATCTTGTGTGACACCCTAATTGGTTCAGTCCCCTCAGTAAACATATGGTACACGCTTCCTGAAGTGCACACCCAACAGAGCCTCAAGTTTCATTACCACCAACTCAATTCTGTTGCCTGCTATTGCAGCGCTGCATGCCTGTTTCTATTTTTATATGTAAACTGTTGGTTCCATCAACCACTGTATGTAAAAAGATGGTTCCATCAAGCACTGCAGTGATGTGTGGAATCCGTGGCTGTAGACAGGCCTGTCACACTGTTGATGCGGAGCCGCTCTGAAGATTGTGAGTGGGATAAATGTTTGACAGATGTCTCTTATTCAAAGGCCGCAGACAGAGGGTGAGGCCCACAGGCCGATACTGACTGCAAATGATAAGAACATTGGCCCACGCAGTGTCAGAGCATGTCAAACTGAGGGCAGGGCAGCCAAATCATGATATTGACTGTTGGGTGACTGAACTGGTGGGTTTTTTAGAAAGTATCTGCACTTGTGCATTGGTACCAAGGCTATATTTTATGCAACAGGTGTGCTTCTGCTGTTAAAGGAAGATTAATGATGATAGTTTGTCATTTTGGGGTGCCATTTGAAAAGTTTGGATGCCGCCAATGCCATCAATCATAAAATGTGGCCTGGCAGGATAATTAGTAAGGATGTTCTGCTCTATACACAGCTTTATTATTTTCACATTAACTAATATTAGATAAAAGAGCAACTTTAAGAGATATATAGACGTACCTTTAAGTACGTCTCATAATTCAACCCAAATTAAGTACATTTGTTTTAGAAAGTGAAGAGCTTTTTAGCCCCATGACATTGTACATTAAGTTCAACTAAATGAAAATTAGAAATTTTGCCTCGGTAACTAGCTGCAGTAGAATATATATTTTTTAACTTTCTATTTTATTTCAATTAACGTTATTCTATGTCAGTGTTAATGTTTTATGTATATAAATGTAATGTTAATATACCATATAATACATATTTTTCTTCTCTGCATTCAACAAAGATTCTATTTTTAATCTCTTTTCCGTCCATCACTTTCAGTGACGTCTCTCTCTCTCTCTCTCTCTCTCTCTCGCTCCCTCCCTCTCTCTCTCTCTCTCTATTCCTGTGATGTAGCTTCCCGTTTTGTGACCTGGATGTACAGCGAGCTAATGGAAGCTCTGTTTCTGTATGCATCACATGCAGGACTGCAGTAAGAGTGCATTAGTATTCCACAGGTAGCTATAGGGTAAACTGATAAGGGACAGTGTGTTTGCTGCACACAGTGTGTGTACGGTTCAGTGCAGTTCCACGATGCCTCTGGCAAAGACATCTAGACAGCTATAGATAGTTTGATCTCATTGTGGAAATCTCTAATTCCCGTCTACTTCTGCAGGAAAGTGAGAATGTAGGAAAGTCATGCATGATAATTTAGATCATTCTGATATCTCACATGTGCCTTGTTGCATTGACCCGTTGGTTTTAAGAGCAGCCTTTTAACATGCGGGACCCTTCGCTTCTCTCTTTTTTTTTTTTGCATCTGTGTCTGTATGCGTGTGAAAGCAGTGAAGTCAGTGAAAGGTCAACAGCAGCACACATGGACACTGGCCTTGTGTGATTCACGGCTGTGACGACAACTCTAAATGTCCCTTCACTTTCAATTTACCATGTTGTCAGACACAAGAAAGGATTGTATTGGGCTAGAGCAGCATGAACAAGTGAGCAAGTTCTCTGTATTTCATTTAATTTCCTTTGCCAGGTTTTTCTCCTAGAATTCTCCTAGGAAAAAAAAAAAAACATTGTTGAAACTACCGTTTAAAAGTTTGGGGTCAGTAAGATACATATTTTTTAATATTTCAGCAAGGATGCACTAAATTGATCAAAATAAATAATAAAAAGCAGCAGAGCAATACTGATGAGAAGAAATGATTCTTGAGCAGCAAATCAGTATACTAGAATGATCTCTTAAAGATTATGTGACACTGAAGAGTAATGATGCTGAATCATGCTGATGCTGAAATTTCAGCTTTGCATCACAGGAATAAATTACTTTTTAAAAGTTAATGAAATAGAAAAGAGTTATTTTAAATTGTAATAATATTTCACAATATTACAGTTTCTTTTCTGCATTTTTGATCAACTAAATGCAGCCCTGGTGAGTACAAGAGACTTGCTCACCCCAAACTTTTGTTGTAAGGTATAGAACTATGAAATGAATGTGGACAGCAGCCCAGATCATTTGATTTTGACAATATTTGATAAATGTTTGAAATCACATCTAGGTCTCTGAATTTTTTTTTGCAGACAATATCTTTGCAAATCTGAGCACAGTTTGAGACATTGAGAATTACTTGAGGAGACGTGAAATTACTTGTGTCTTTTTCTCAGGAGAATAATCTTATAAGTACTTTATGAGGCATATGTGAAAATCTCCATTTGATCTCTATTTAATCTCACTGCTGTCTTGGAGAAACAATTAAGATGTTAAAGACCTTTCATCTCCCAGGATTTCATCTCCCAGGATTTTCACAGAATGCATTTACATACCTATACAGACTGAATCCAAGATGGTTTTGTTTGATGTAACGCATGAAAAACACCCCATTAAATCTCTTTGCTGTCTAGGAGAAGTAACTAAGATATCTTATTTGTGATTTTTCTTTGTTGCAGGTGATTCATCAGGATTTTAGGATAGATTTACATACTTTTACATTTACATGAAGGATGAATCCTGGATGATTTTCCTGTGGCTCATGAAAAAATTCAAAGAATCGCCTTATTTTGCGTTCTAGAAAGCAAACAGATATACAGAAACAAGTTCTGACACTCGAGGGCCAGTGTTCTTTCTCTTTAAACTATGACTTTTCAATGAATCTTCACTGTCACGCTTTATATTGCAGCTCTGTTTGGTCTATTCTGCGCTAGTTGCCGTTGCTGTCGGTTATGAAACATTCATAGATAAACATATAACAGAGATCACAAACTCAGCTGCAAACTAGGTCTACAGCTCTAAAAAGTAAAACTTTTAACAGAAGTTATTTGGATTCAAAAGTATGCCCTTGGAGCGTGAAACCCTGTTACTGCAATACATCCTGGGATAGGCTGCCACCCACACAATGTTGGGCGGTGTCAGCTAGAGAGAGCTACAAACATCGAGCCACCGGGGTCTCAGCAGGCTTTTCTTTCCTGCAGCTCTCAGCGTGACAATCTCTTGAACGAGCACGCACTTACTTTCCTATTGACTCTTTTTTTCACTTCGATTTTCGTTTAGAAGCATTTGAGGCCCGTTCACACCAAGGACAGGAACGATAACAGCAAAGATATAGTTTTAAAAATCGTTCAAAATATAAAAGAATAGCACAGCCACATCACAACTTTAATGGTAATTGGCACAGAGGAATGATATTGTTGGAATGCTTTTCAAAATGATTTTTTCCCAGCTGTTAAACAATAAAACATTGACAGCCAGTCAGAATCCATCCGGGTTTAAAGAGCTTGAGCATTTGAAGGGGCAGACAGCAAAACTGCAGCATGTGCTTAAACAGAACATTTGTTCGTGTAGACACTAATATAGTTATCATTATAGGTAGAAAACAGACCTTTATCCTACATGACAGCATCTCTCTTGAATGCACAGATAATTCAGAATGTACTGTAATAGCAAGAATCTGAATCACGACAGTCATCTTACACGAGTGAATAATTCAGATCAAATGATTTAATTGTAATTTAGTAAATTTGATTTTGTATCTTCCTCCAAAACAAATGTATAGGTTTTGACATCACATCACTGGCTATGTGCTATGGAAGCCCATTCCCGCCATTGAATTAAAAGTAAAAGAAGGTTTTATCTCACAATTCAGATTTTTTTTTTTAGAATTGCATAATACAAACTTACAGTTCTGACTTTTTTCCCCCCAGAATTGTAAGATATAAACACGCAGTTGTGAGTTACAATGTTAGAATAGCGGGATATAAACTTGTAGTTACAAGAACATAAAGTCAGAATTGCAAGATAAAAACTCGCAATTCTGACTTTTTTTTCTTGCAATTGTTAGTTATCTCGCAATTTTGACTTCATTTCTCAGAATTGTGACTTTAATTGTGACTTACTATTTACAATTCTGAATAACTTGCTATTGCATGTTATAAAGTCAGAATTGCTAGATATAAATTTGCAATTCTGAGTTTTTTTTCTCACAACTGTGAGTTTATATTACGCAATTCTGAGAAAAAAGTCAGAAGTTTTCGAGTTTGTAAAAAGTCAGGATTGTGAGATGTAAAATCACAACTGCGAAGAAAACAGAATTGTGAGAGAAAAAGTCACAATTACCTTTTTTTTTTTATTCAGTGGAGAATACAGTTGATAATCCTGTTCTAAAATATCAAATACAATTCTGTCCACACCAAGTTTGGACAAAATTCAGAAGTGAAGGCTTGACTCGTTTTTGAATGATGATTTAGAATTTAAATTAAACTGGCCACTCCCCACAGGAAGTTAAATTGGAATTTGAATTAGAATGACAGGTAGTTAAATTTAGTTAATTGCAGTTCAAAAGATAATAGCATTCTAGGAAATTACATTCATAAATCTGTCTGTAAGGCTTATAAACAGTGTCTACAAACCTTCCTTTACTTTGTTAAATGAATAATTGAACTCCCTTTCAGCTGATGATTTGAAATTTGAATTTAATTGGACAGAATTTGAATTAGAATGACCGGAAGTGGAATTCAACAGGCAATGCATTCTGGGAAATAAAATCCATAAATTTGTGTGATAAGGTCAAATAAGGCCATCAAGGTAGAGTTGATGACAAACTTTCCTTTTCTTGTTAAAAATTATACTTGTTTTTATGAATTTCTTTGAATTGCAATTAATTAGAATTGTAAAACCTTAAGTTCAATTCCAATTAAACTGGAATCTAAAAAGAACATTCTCAATTCAGATCTGAATTGTCCACAACCCTGATTCATACACTGTTTGGTTATTAGTGTGACTGACAACTGCATTCTGTAATGGAAGTAACTCTCTTACATTTACAGTACAGGACTCATAAATGAATTTTGTGCTTGAGTTCATTTAGCCTGCGCTGTGTGGATGCAGTGCCGCTATCTGTCACACATGCTTGTCTTGTGTGTCCTGTTTTTTTGTGTTTTTTTTTTGTGGATGCTGTAAATCACTGGATGGAGTCATCCTTTTGTGTTCTGGGCACGACTTGAATGCTGCACTCTATTTAGTTAATTAAGATTTGATGGATTAAATTGCACCTCGATTAGACTCGTTTATTAAATAATGTCATGTCAGTTGCGATAAGACTTTATGGTGTTATGGACGTCGCTATATTTGACATTTACTTTAGTCACTGTCACTATGGTTACAGGGTTATTCACAGTTATTGCTATAGAAATGGTGCTTAACTTTGGTTATTCACTCATACAGTATGAACAGGACAATTTGAAAGTCACACCTGTTCGCAAAACACAAAAATCCCAAAACATCTGAACATTTTAGCCCCATTAAGCTATTAATAACAAGCAAATGCTTCATTTATATACTAGAATGAGTTCATAGAAATTATTTTGCTGGTTAAAACAGTCCAGCCTGGCTATAACTTTAAAAGCACACACTCAGCAGCTCAGAGGAGCATGAGTAATTTACAGAATGCTCCACTTTGATGTTCATCACTGGCAGCTGCTGATTTCCTCATCATGAACCCTAGAGGAGCCACGAGATACACACTCGTCCTCTTCAGATGCAGCTGCTGCCCGGATGAGCCTCCGCCCCACTGGATCATGCAGAGTCGCCCATCTAAACTCACTGACCTCTGTGCTGTGACACCAGGGGCTCATGTTTAATTTGGTTTGACCTCACATAATCGTCCTGCTCCAGAACACAAGGTTAGAGTATACAGTATGTCTTGGGAATTTCAGGTCTTCATTGTTTTCTCACTCACTCTCTTTCTGTCTTTTTTTGTAACTTAAAGTAATCTTTTTTGTAATCTCTAATGTGGATAGATAGCTAGATTTGTGCCAAAGGTGATATACAGTGGTGTGAACAGTATTATATATTCAAGTTAAATTGTGATATATTTTTTAAAGTAGTAGTTCACTCAACATCGAGGTGAAAATTCAGTCATTAATTAATTTGTTAATAATCTTCAACTACTCTACAGCTCTGAAATGTTTTTTGTTGTTTTTCTTAAAGCTTTTGACCTTTATGTTTGACATGATGTGGAGGCAGAAGATTATACACACACGCACGCACGCACACACACACACACACATACTCACATATATAAAATGTAATTTTCCTGTGATGGCAATGCTTAATTTTCAGCAGGCATTCCTCAGTTTTCTTTTTATGAGAACATGCACTGGTATATTGTGCACAGTAATATCAGGAATGTGCATTAAGAAATTAAATAGGGTCCATTTTGATTTCATAAACATTTATCACAGCCTGACAGCAAACCAAATGTATCTGAGTATTTGATCAGAAAGAAAACATTTAATTTCACTGTTAAATATACAAATTTAGTAATTGAGGGAGGTTACAGACAGAATATGTGATCTGTCAAAATGTGTTTCTGAATGAAAGTTTAAATTCGAGCGGGTAAATTATTGCTAACCTGAGTGGGAACATATCAGTGAGGAACACATTATGGCGAGAACAAATCATTCTGTGAAGCGAGAGGCGCGTTTCTCTGTTCACCCTTTTCCTTCCTTCCTTCTCCATTTTTAACTCTCTCACCCCTCTTACTGTATTTTTTTCCCTGTTCTCACCCTCATTCTCTCTCAACACACACACACACACACACACACACACACAGAGTCAGTGTCAAATTAAAGCAACCAGTGAAAGGAGACATGCAGGTGTGCATTTGCAGCTGTGATGGGAGAGATCCTCATTGTTTACTTGAGCACGATCACACTCCTTTTCCTTTACTTTTTGGGTTTTGTTTCTATTTTGTGCTCTGGAAATAGAATCACAGCTGAAGACCTGGCCTTGCAGCGCTTGAATCAGAAGTTCTAAAATCAGAATCAGCTCTTAGCGACACTATAATAAATACTATTGGCTGCTCTTAATTAGTGCGTTCTGAATGTAATTTCTTCCTTGTTAGAACACAGTGAAGTGCTTTTTGAAGTCTGTTTAGTATGTGCCGCAGAGGTTAGCCAACAGAATGAGCGATTTCATCAAAAACTGACCCCATACATGGCTTTTGCTAGTTAATGTGGATTTAATCGCTTGTTTGTGTCCATCAAACATGAGAGGAACAAAGCACATTTATAATATTCATGAACTGCAGTACTCATGTGCTGACTTGAATGAATGTGCCAGCAGTAAAGTGTCTCAGCTTCAAGGGTGATCAATTGTGATTGTTTACTCAATTCAGTCACATTTACTGATTTAAAACTCATTTATGTGTATGTAAAATTTCTGTTTTATCTGATTTACCATTTACCATATAACTACATGACTTGTTTATTTATTTTTTTATTTTACCTTTTATATGTGTAAATTGGTGTTTGAATGAAAACTAGTAAACATTTATTTATTTGCATTAGGAGTTTGGTACTTTCAGTGGTGGATTAATTGGAATTAATTTTAATTTTAGTTGTTGTTATTTTTTATTATTATTAATATTTTCATATCATCATACTTCATAAGGTAAAGAACATTCTGTGAAAATGTAACCTTGCTATATTTAATATTGACTGAGTAAGGCCATGTCAAATATTGAAATCATAGTGAAATTAATGGTCCATATCAAACTTTGATGCTTGTTATCTCATAATTAGATTTTGAGACTTTAGGCTGGATTTCACAGACAGGGTCACAAATAGTATTGTGATCTATATATTGGAATGATCAAATTATCTAATTATAATAATAATTTAATAATAATGAGAGTTTGGAAGGAAATATGTAAAGAATATATTGTCAGGAATATCTATAAATTTGTTAGGAAAAGGGTCACAAAAACCCTAATAGTTAAATTATTGGCTTCATTTTGCATTGCATTTTATGCAAATAGAATTCTACTTCTTATTATATGTAAGTTGATATTATTATTATTAGCATTATTATTATTTTGGAATGAAATATGGTTTAGAAATGTTTAAGATTTCATCTAGTTCAGCATTATACATTCACACTGAAACATTTTAATGTAATATTTTTTATTTGTGCATAATCTACAACACAGTAATGAAAAATGTCAGAACCAGATCGAGATACTAGAAAAGAACTAGCCAAGGTGACCTTAAATATGACCTACGCCCTCAGGCTTTGCTTTTTTTTTTTTTTTTTTTTTTTAAAGTGATGAATGTGAAAAGTCAAGTCAAGTTTACTTCACTGGTGCCAAAATCCTCAGATGAACTCCTGAAATATTAATGCAAAAGGTCATGGAATTTTATCCCAATTATTCGCCAGGCTTTCCTTAGACTCTCTGGAAGTGTCCTAACGATTAAAGCACAGCTTTATGTCATTGATTCAGTCCTTCCCAAGGCCTCTCTTTAGCACTTTTGGGCTTCTCCCATACAGACGGTGGCTTTGATGGCTGACTTGAATTCATTGGACTTCAGTTAAAAGACTTTAGATGAGTGTCAGAGCTGACAGTTCTGGCACATCAAAGCGCTCATATCTCAACTGTCAAGGGAAGCTATCTAAAACTGAACCCCAGTCAAAAGCCAGAGTCCCTCTATTTAAACTTGGCATTTTACCCTCTTTTAAAAACAGAGCTACTCTCTTAGTCTAAGCTAAAAGTGGTTTATTGTAGCCGGCTAGCTTTTGACCCAACTGGCACGGAAAAAAACATCTAACAGATGCCTCCTGAAATGGAAACTTGATCTACAGCAGAGCTAAAGAGTAAACAATCTAGTAACTGAGTGCATTTCCTCAGCCAGTTCTTCAGTAATGATTTTCTCTGCTCCATTTTATTGCATTGTACTGACTCCATCTCAGCCTTCTGGCCATGTTTCCACAAACTCTAATGTGGAGCTCAATTGGTTTCTTGGAAAATCCATTGCAGGTAAAAGAGAATAATTCCTCCCTCATTACTTTCCAGTTCCTCTTCTGCTCCATTCTGACAGTTTCCAGAGACCTGCATTGCCATGTATCACGATTTCTCTTGCTGTTTGTCTAAAACCCCCACGAGCCCGATCTCTCAGCCCTCTGTGGACGATTGCCTTCATCTCTTTCAAAGTCTCTTGATTAAACCATGTTCATAACCATCAGCCTCATATTCATCATAGAAATCCCAGTGCCTATAACATGTTCACATATTGGGTAGTTTGTCTGAACAACACAAAAGAATGACATAAAAGTGGGATTTCTTTTATTATGGTCTCAATTATGGCAGTAGAGCTCGGTTGTCATCTTGACAAGGTGTTTGGCTGCACTAGTATTATGATTCTTTACATTTGGAATTATTGGTGATCTCATTCAATATAAGGCTTGTATAATGGCTCAGTGGGTATTATTGCTTTTTCTTATGGTGATTTGTAATATTCCTTGGTTGAACGTGAATGAAAAAACCAAGTAATGATGGAAAGTAGATTTTCTGAGGAAGTAAGCAGTGCTTGCTCATGCAGAGCTCATGTCACAATAATAAAGTGCTGTGGGTGATTACAGGGGTGTTCTGTATGGTCAGTGTGTTGCTAGGATGTCTTTAGGAAGTTGCTAGGGGGTTGCCCGGAGTGTTTTGAGTGTGTATCTGGGGTGTTGTGCGTGGTTGTTTATTGTCCCAATTTAAAAACCTATATGTGACCCTGGACCACAAAACCAGTCTTAAGTAGCACAGGTATATTTGTAGCAATAGCCAAAAATACATTGTATGAGTCAAAATTATAGATTTTTCTTTTATGCCAAAAATCATTAGGATATTAAGTAAAGATCATGTTCCATGAAGATATTTTGTAAATTTCCCACTGTAAATATATCAAAACTTCATTTTTGATTAGTAATATGCATTTCTAAGAACTTCAGTTGGACAACTTTAAAGGCGATTTTCTCAATATTTTGAGATTTTTGCACCCTCAGATTTCAGATTTTCAAATAGTTGCATCTCGGCCAAATATTATCCTATATCCTAACAAACCATACATCAGTGGAAAACTAATTTATTCAGCTTTCAGATTATGTATAAATCTCAATTTCGAAAAATTGACACTTAAGACTGGTTTTGTGGTCCAGGGTCACATATGATAGTGTATAAAATTTGAGAGAATATAAAAATAAATATATTACTGAATATACACTGCTCAAAAAAATTAAAGGAACACTTTGAAAACACATCAGATCTCAATGGGGAAAAACATCATGCTGGATATCTATACTGATATTGTAACGAACGGATCCACTGAAGGCGAGCGTAGTATGAACCCAAGTGCAGTTTTATTTACAAACGTGATAATCCAGACATCCAAACATGATCC
>JAFVLL020005162.1:0-33856 GCA_021397915.2 Tor tambroides | reverse complement strand
TAACGAACGTCAAAGGACGCTACCGCCCACAATTCCACGGAGGGAGTGTGTTTTTGGTGCTTCCTCGACTACAGGAGATCCTCTGATATATTGCGTTCGCTTTGCCTTAATGGTGAGGTGTGCAAAACTTTTGCCTACAAGTCAAATGGCAATGTTGAGGTGAAAAGTTTTTCAGATAGAGTTTCACTTTGTCAGTATAGTGGTTACCCTCTCAAAAGGATGGTTCCCTAGTTGGAGGTTCTCAAAAATGAAAATTGTGTCATCATTCACATGTTCACATTCACATGAAAGAAGACATTTTAAATAAAGTTTTTAAACGTTTTTACATTTTCAAACTGTGACTGGGGTAGCTTTTCAAAAGGTACTAATATGTGCAATTTAGGTACTAATATGCACCTTTAAGGTACCAATATGCATCTTTTGGGGGCTAAATAACATACAAAGTTAAAGTACTGGGGTAACACATTACAAGCAATGCGAGTTAAGTAATCAGATTACTTTTTCAAGTAACTAGTAAAGTAATGCATTACTTTTAAATTTACAAGAAAATATCTGACAGCTCTCTCCTGTCCCTGTGTTGAGAGAAATTGGGAGTGAGGTGAAGAGGCAGAGGCACTTCCTTCAGGCTGAGGCTTATTAATCTCACTTTTGGTGTCAAAGGGCGTCTACAGTTGCCAAAAATATAACTTTTGGGATTTTTGTTATTAAAAATAAATAAGCAAGCCCAGCTCAGGTGACAAAAAGTAATCCAAAAGTAACGTAATGCATTACTTCCTATAAAAATTCACCAAGTAATGTAATTAGTTACATTTAAATGGAGAAACGCAATATTGAAATGCATTACTTTTAAAAGTAACTTTCCCCAACACTGCAAATGTATACCTTTTGAAAAGGTACTACCCCAGTGACAACTTTTGTACATTTTTTTCTGAGAGTGTACAATGAAAGTCAATGGGGTCCAAAGCAGCACTGGACTCTGTTTGTGTTGAACAAAAGAAACAAAAGTCTTGCAGGTTTGGAACAACATGAAATATATTAATTGCTCACAGCATGCTTTTTCGAATTTACGGATATCGAGGGACATATTAGCCCACTCATTTGTTTACCCCAAAGTAAACATCAAGACAACTCAGCAGAACTGAGCGAGCCACCCCATGACATTCATTTGTGCTTTTATTCCAGAAACACTGTGCCCTCTGGGCATTGACTCAGTGTAATCATAAGAATTATTCACTTTCTCCATAAACGACTGTAATGATTTGCGTGGGAGTTCTGGGCTGTTTGCAGACAGGAAGTAAACAGGAACAGATTTTTTTTTGCCGGTCTATAGAGTTTTCTGTAATGCCTCTCAGTCATGCTAATGAGCAAGCTTTAAGAGACTGTGTTTCGTCCTCATTAATATGGGCAGTAGCTAGCTTTATTTTTTTTCAGCAAATCTTGTTGATGTAAGCCGTTGAGTGAACACCTGCCACAGGATGCATTCACCAACCTGCGCTGCTTTGGTTTAATTGTGACTGATGACTCAATTTAGGCCTTAGCAGCAAGAGACCAATCAAAGCATGGTGAAATAAGTTCAGACCAAGTCACGCACTGTATTCTAAATTGATTAGCCGTGGAATCCCCCTAAATCACCACAATAGAATCTTCATTATTTTCCTGGAACAGACTGTTTTTGTCACTTTTATCTGTTGTACATAAAAGTGTTAAATACATTACAATGACCCCCTTTAACTTTTAATCATCTTTCGTTTGATGATAGACATAATTAATATTGTGTTAAGATGGCATGTAGTTACATCAACATTTTTTACATCAACATTGTGAGATTTATTCTAACAGTTTTGAATGATCCTTTGGGATTAAGTTATTTGATGAAATTCTCAACCATTTTAACCATTTTAGAAGATATAAATGACATATGATTTTTTTTTAACTATAACATTGACAAATGTATCAATTTCTTTATTTTTCATATGTTGGGTGATGCATCATCACCCTGTAGGCATGCTAAACTCATCTCTATACAATTTATATGTAAATTTAATGTAAATTAAGCTCATTATACAGTAGATAAGAAACCCACCACTATTTTTCTGATGCAATTAATGTTGCACTATTCCTGCATGAAAAGCAAAGTGGTAAACTGAGTTTAATTAAAAAATGTTCTTGTATTCTTGCACGTTTTTACATTTTCCTTTGATCATGGCTGCAGTAATTTATTACGGAATGGAGAAGAGCATTATAACTGGGCAAATACACACAGTAAGTCAATGCAATTTAAGCATTTTAATAAAGTCGATTCAAGTGGCTGGTGGAGGTAGGCTAAACATCACATCCGAATTATCATGTTCAAACTCAGTTCAGCTTTCAGTGTTTGTCAATGTTGGCACTATTACCTAATTTTAATAATTCCTTTAGTAAATCAGTTGCTAAAACAATGCAGACATTGCATGCAAATTCCATTAAGTACTAAGGATTTGTCAAACATACCTGGGCTTTTTCTGTTTTCCAGAACAATCAAAGTGGAAGTGTATGACTGGGATCGTGATGGCAGGTAAGCTGACAACTGGCTTTTGATGTGAATGACAAAGGAAGAGTTGAAGTGATATTTCGCTGTTGTGAATCTGTGAATCTTCTCATGTTTTTAGCCATGATTTCATCGGTGAATTCACCACCAGCTACAGAGAGTTAGCCCGAGGTCAGAGCCAGTTCAACGTATATGAGGTGAGATGTCGACCACACAGAACATATTTTTTATTTACAGTATTGATTTTTTATCTTTAGAGGCCACTTTCTCAGAAACAAGCTTTATTATAGCCACTAATTAAATCATTATATGTCAACAATGGTTTATATATCAAAAACACTGTTAGGGAGATAATAGTTGTATCCTTAGAAAGCAGACTTTACTTTTTTTACTCAGTGCATAAAATTCAAAATGTGTTATAAGATAAAAATGATATGCAAGTCAAATATTCCAAGCCATGCAGATGCTTTTAATTTTTTAGCTGACACATAAATCACCTATGAAAGCCTCTCTTATACCCTCAAATATTTTCATTCTCAATCTGGGAGACAAAGTAAAAATGTTCTATGCATGAGTCCTGTGTTGTTTTTGTTTCTAACTCTAAAATAAGATTCTTTTTATGGATATTTCACACTCCTTCTCCAGCCACCCCCATCCACGTTCAGTGTCGCAGGTATCCAAAAGTCTCCTCTTTGTTTTTCTCTGGTAATTGCTTGGACGGTACAGTCATCAAAGCCCTTGGGAAGCATGCAAATGGGGATTACTATAAGAGCTTTCCTGGGATTCTGAATTATTACAGTGATTTACCATCTCCTCTCCAAAGGATGGTATCTAATACCGCAAGCATTCCCAGCACTCCTACCTTCTAATGTGTTGATGCCAACACATCAGCAACACATTATAAAATATATCATGGCAGATGAAGCAGGGATTCAGGTGGTCTGTGAAAATGTTGTTGGGAGCTGTGCAATCAGGGCTGATAAAACATTCATAGTGTCTCTTTGAGCTTAAACAAAAGCGTCAAGTTGGTTTATTGACCTTGGAATGAGTTCTAGTGTATTATTCAGGGTACCAGTATTCCTGAACATAAGAGGTTGTATTCCCTGGAGCATTTGTAGGAAATGATGTAATTACAGTGTAATAAAGCAGTTATTACAGTGTAATAAAACATTTTATTACAGCACATGACCTTTTTATGCATCAAAGAGTCTTTAGATTTACATCTTATAAATTTCTACTCTGTAATCTCACCAGGTTTTTCTGAACCTGAAGGGGTGATGGGTCATGAATCTACAGTGAACATGTTCAAAAACTCTTTTCATGTCCAGATCCTTGCATCCATCTGAGCACAAAGAGTCTATTTGAGCTATTGATTACTTTGTGTTTGGAGATGAATGGAGGACGACCAGGGGTTGCCAGTCCTTTCTTCTGTACTTCACCCCTTACAGCTAAGAGGTCGCCTGGATGGTTCCACTTTCATTTGTGTGCTTTTCAGCAACATTATCTGTCTTATTCTTTCTCGCTCTACCTCTCTCTCTTTTTCATTCCTTCTTCTAGAGACAATGATCTTGACCAAATCCATCTCCTCAGCTCCAATTTGTCAATAAATGGATACCCTTAATTCCTTCATGTTTCTTATCAAAATATACATGGGATGTAATATATAGTAAAGAATCATTGCATAGTTTTTAGGTTGGATCCAAAATATCCAAATACCACTGATATTCTTCCTTATAACTGATGCATTTTAGGGCTGAGAAGTGGAGAATTCAATGTGAAATCACATTTAACTCAGAGCAAGACTTTCATTTTCGGCGATTGCCACATCTTCTGCAGGTGGTGGCATTTTCCAAGGAAATATAATTGATTTGTTTTGAGGCACCATCCTGTGAGAGGAAAGGCTGTTTGTTATCTGTTTAATGAATCTAAATCTCACATCCACCCAATCTCATCTGTGTGAACTTATTTTGATTTCTGATTTGTTTTCCAATGGCTCTTAGGTGGTGAATCCAAAGAAGAAGATGAAGAAGAAGAAATATGTAAATTCAGGCACGGTGAGTGGTGGCTCAGAGATTAACTTATGAAACAAATTTCACCACTGTGAGTGTGTATGTGCATGTGTATCAGAGCATACCCTCAAACACGCATGTATGCACACACAGACAAAGCCTTTAATTACAGCCGTTTCCTGTGTTCAGTTATGTGATGGGAAAGGGAACGACATGCACAGTAGCTCTCAAATGTCTTCCCGCATTAATGAGTATCCCTTTTACACCCGTGCTTATTAAAACAAGTGGTAAAAACAAGAGAGAGCTTTGCTTCGTAGCTGCAGAGAGATGCTGTTTTCATTTGACGGGTCCTTATAAAGCATTCTGTTTAAGCGCCTGTGTGTGGGGCTCGTTGTAATCAGCAAACAGTGAAAGCTGACGTTAAAATGGGGAAAATAGCCCAGCCAAGACACGCGCATTAAACCAAATGTCACACCACTCTGAACGTCTGTATACGTGTGTGTGTGTAAGGGAAAGGGAGTGTGGGTGGATAGAGATCATGGAAGTGAATATGAAAGCAGGAATTTGTAGCACAGCAGAGATAATCTGATATGAGCATCATGCTTTGATTGATGGCTGTGCCAAAGTCGCCTTATTGCCCTATATTACGAGATCAGTCTGAGAACGTCGCTTCCCAGAGGGTCCGACACTTCACCCGCATTATTCACTGCCTCATCTGAAACAAGTCGTATTAGGACAATTTCTAACATGACTGAATCGCATCATGTGGCATCACATTTTCGTCTTGTTGTTTTGTTGTAGATTCAGTTGTCTCTTTTGATCTGCTTTTGATGCAGGTGACACTGCTGTCGTTCTCAGTGGAATCAGAGTCGACGTTCCTCGATTACATCAAAGGAGGGTGAGTAGAGAGACAAACACTCTTGCACAGGTGCTGTGAATCACACATATTATTGTGCATTGATGTTCTGACAATAGCAGGGTGGGTCACATGACTCTACAATTACACACAAACTGATTTCTTGCTGTTGCAATGACCAGCGTTATTTTAGTACTGTATTATTTATATTCTATTATAGGATATAGCCTTTTAAATTAGCTTTTGTTTTTATATTTGCGGTTTTCATGCTTATGTTAGTGTAAGTTTCAGTAATTTTGTTATGTGCTTTTGTCATTTTCTCTTAGTTTAAACTAACCTAATTAAATATTTTATTTAATTGCCAAGGCAAATTTTCAAGTTTTTTTACATTTATTTTTTTATCTAATTTATATTTTATTTCAAGTTCATTTCAATTAACCAAAATGATCTTTAATAATTTTATTAATTTTATGGCCGCTGTTATCTTGCGAAAATGACAGTAGTGATCGTGAGCTGGAGCAACAACATAAAAGTCCCTCCCAAACATACCTAATCGCAAACTCACAATAATGACGCCACACCATAAAATTAATAAAAAATGCTTGTTGTGGCGGTCCAACTTGGCAGGAAAGAGTTAATGTTATAAATACATAATTATATTTAATGTATAATGTATTTTTTTTTACTATTTTTAGTTCTTATGCATACAATAATAAAAAAAACATATTATGGTTAAACATAAATTTTCCAATATACTGTACAGTAAATTAATATCATATAAATTTAGCCTAAGGTCTTGATGTGTATTTAAAAGAGATCATTGACATTATGTGTCAACCCCCCATTTACATTCATGACCATTTAATGCTTGGAATTTAACATAAAAAATTCAACAAGATCCAAAGATCAACACGTCCCTCTTACCCTTGTGTTGTGGTGTAAGGATAAACATCATCTTAGAAAGGAACATCTGAAGGGCTTGATGATCTGACAATCAGAGCTGTGATCACTACACTGGAGTGTGCAGTGATTGGATGTTTTCTTAAACTAGCATTTAACAAAAAAGACAGAGTCATCTCTTTGCATCCATCTGCTTGAAACTCTCCAAGGCTGTTTGACTGAATGTCACACGTTCCATCAAAATTGGATTTATAGATATACCTCTCGACCTTGGAGATTGTGTGATGAATGTGTTTGAGATTGCAGTGGGTTTTTCTAAGCACTAGCTATGTTATCATTTCACACAGCCAGAATTCTCACCCTTTTTCAACTTTTGCCCTTGAAGAAAGTGTTTCAGCAACAGACCAATTTCAGCATAACTTCTGTTCCATCACATACAGCACATGCATAATAGCTCCAGACAGGCATTTTGAATTTGAATGTATACGTTGTTTTTTTTGCATGTGGTTTAGTACAGCTGTGATTTTGTCAAGTAGGTTGTGTTTCCTCATGAATATTTTGTTGATCCTAAAACAAATGTAGTCCTCACTTTGCCCCAACCCACTGTAAACCATTAACTACCTTTCAAATCAGAGAGAATTTCAACTCATGTCAGGCTTGTTTCTGCAAAATAATATTATGTTGCTTCATGCCCATTTTGCGACACTTTCCAGATGAAAATTCCAATGACTAGCACTAAAAGTGTGTTCAGTTTCATGAACGATCAGATGTATGTGAATCTGGAAATGTTTTATAGCATTGGTTGTTTGGAAATTAAATGTACAACAAATGCGCTGAAAGATTATAGGGGATAGTTTACCCAAAAATTTACTCACCCTCATGTTGTTCCAAACCTGTATGAATTTCTGTCTTCTGTTGAACACAAAAGAAGATATTATGAACAATGTTGGTGACCAAACAGTTGCTGGTAACCATTGACTTCCATAGTATTTTTTCCCTACTTTGGAAGTCAGTGGCTACCAGGAACTGTTTCACTTTTGGGTGAACTATCCCAATTTTCTCACATTTTATTGTAATGTACCACCTGCACTAAACCCTACCCTAAACCTGACTGACAGTGTTAACAAATACAAATGAGAGTTAAAAACACATTTGCTGAAGCAACCATGCCATTTGAGCTTGTTTCTACAAGTTTTTGAACTCTTTCAGCCATATTTTAGGGGGACTCATCCCCAGTACAATGCAGTACCAGATGAGTTACCGAGCAAGTTTACTTACATCAGAAAAGCCATACAGCTGGTAATGCTATGCAACATTTGAGGTGATAACATAGTAGTATATAATCTGCCCTTGTAATCATAATTTGTGTGAAAAGGAATAAAAATTGTTGGTGTTGTACTGCCACAAATGTTCATTCTGCTGGAAGCTGTAGTAAATTGTCTTGAGTCTTTAGCAAAAAGTAGGTAAACACAAGTTTTTTCCAATGAGACTATGTTGGGGAATTCATAAGTTAATATCAATGTGTAGTTTAAGGCCCAAACCCAGCTGTGTTCTAATCTTAACCCTGCACTACCCCTAAAATCTGATAGGCTGATTAGTCCTCTTAACAAATTTTAATAATTCAATCATAAACTGATGTGTCCAAAAAAGAACATTCTGTCATCATTTACTTATCCTAATGTCAATTCAAACCTGTATGGCAATGCTTAATGGACCCCTTTGACAGTCATTGTATGAACTTTCCTTAGGATACCTTTCATTCTATAAAAGAAAGAGTCATATAAGATTAGAGCGATATGAAGATGAGTAAATGATAACAGTCTTCCTTTTAGGGTGAACTGTCCCTTTAAATAATTATGAAAAACATTATGCATTTGCAAAGTTGTGGAATGCGCAAACACTCTGCTATCTCTACAGTGTAATCATCCATTTTGACTGACACTAGTACATATTGCACTTTATAATTTTCTCATTTCACACCCATGTGCATTTGCCACACGGTCTAGGCAATGATTTTCTTTTTTATTCACCTCGAAGAACAGTGAAAATTGTGATTTTTAAAGCAAAGTACTCGCCAGATTTTCAAATAAAGATAGACACTGTGTCATAAGTGTGCAGAAATGTGTAAATGTGTTCATCTTCCTTTGTAAAGATTCTGGATTCACAGCTGATGGTCAAGAGATATTTTGTTTCACGTAGCTTGAATTAAGGTAACAATAGATTTCCTACTGGGGTTTAATATAAGCCACTGCGGTCAAAGACAAATAGTGAAATGACCATGAGCTGAAGAATATAGTGGGGTGGAAGTTTTGAGCCTAATGCAAAGTGACATTTAGGTGAATCCCTGTCAGTTTCGACTGACTGCCCCAGTACGGGCAGCCCTGATAGGGTTAGAGGGTTTACTGCTGTTGGGTTGTGTAAACATCAGGAGACGGCCTGCAGGTTCATGCTCACATGGAGACAACACAATGAAATGTGGAGAAAACAACAGCGTGCGTGGGCGCGTTTGTGTGCGCATGTGTATTCATGGAGCTGCAACATTGTGTTTCAGAGCACACGCAGCATGTGGGATTGCTTAGTGGTCTGACAGACCATAAATTGATTAAGTCCTCCTTTAAATGAAAACAGGAAATTGCCACTTAGAAGTAGAACCCTCTGCATTATTGACAAATATTACTCCCTAAGTGACTGAGTTGGGAACAGCAATAGAGATGATGGGTAAGAGACGGAGAGAATTGGAGCACATCACACCCGAGCTGCTCCAGTTGGTATTAGATCAGCCACGAAAAGAGCCAATCAAATCTAAGACCTCGCCAAAGCTTGATGAAATGACCACACAGCACTGTGTTTACTTAGAGAAATCAATTATGGCTCAGATGACATACCGCACACTGCAAAAAAAAAAAAAAAAAAAAGAATTTTGATAAAAGAAGAATGCATTATTAAAAATTATATGCACTGCTATTCACTATTGGTCAAAAATACAGTAAAATCAGACACATTGCGAAGTATTGTTACAATTTAAAACAGCTGTTTTGTGTTTTTAAATATTTTATAATTTTCCTGTGAAGCAAACACTGAATTTTCCAGGTCAGTGTTACCACGATCCTTCTGAAATCATTCTAATATGCTGTTGTGGTGCTCAAGAAACATTTATTATATTTATTATGTTGAAAACAGTTGTACTTCTTAACATTTTTTTTTTTTTTTGTGGAAACCATATTTTTTCAGGATTCTTTAGTGAATAGAAAGGTTAAAATAACAGCTTTAATTTCAAACTGAAATCTTTTGTAACATCTTTTGTAAGTCATTTTTCATCAATTTAACGTATCCTCACTGAATAAAAGTACCAATTTAAAGTTTTAAGCTTAAAACAAGAGAAAACAATTTGCCAGAGAGTTAAGAAAAATACATTTCAGTTGTATTTTTTTGTAAACTAGCCTCAAAATCTCATGCAGATGTGCTTTTCATGTAAATGTATCTTGTTTAGAATGTAATGATATTCTTAAAGGGGTCATATGATGTTGCTAAAAAGAACATTATTTTGTGTATTTGGCGTAATGCAATGTGTTTATGTGGTTTAAAGTTCAAAAAACAAATTATTTTCCACATACTGTACATTATTGTTGCTCTTCTAAGCCCCGCCTTTCTGAAACGCGTCGATTTTTACAAAGCTGAGAAGCGAGGCGTGCTCTGATTGGCCAGCTATCCAGTGCGTTGTGATTGGCCGAATACCTCAAGCGTGAGACGGAAATGTTACGCCCCTCACCGTATTATGATGGCGTTTCACGGCGCGACCACACAAAAACAATAAAACCCATTACAAACGAGGCATTTGTTGCATCCAGTGGGGACATAATTACTGATTATAATGACTTATACTGTCTTTTTACGTGTCGCGTTGCATCGCGCTGCGTAAACATTACCATGTCTGCATTTGTGATCGGAGAAACGACAAACAACAAGCACTACTCTACACACCTCAAAATTCGCGTTTGAATCGTCAGAGGCAGTAATGTACTTACAGGCTGTGAGTCAGACTGTCCTTACAAAGTTGGAATTGCCCCTCTTTATAGAAACAGCCTTTGTGCAAGCCAACATTGTAGCTTCCAAGTTCAGGAAATAGTCCTCCGTAAAATGTGCTGCACACATCTGAATATTTGCGTTGTACTGTTCTGGAACAGTGTTGTAAATACAACTTAACCACTGATTTCTAGTTGTATGCTCTTTTGGAAGCCCAAACAAAGTAGTTTCTCTTTCACAAGGAAACAGCGTCTCCAGGACGTGGCGCCGGCGGCAGCAATGACACTACAGCAAGAATAACAGTTCCCCCTCTTTCACTGCGTGTACGTTTGGGTGGTGTTATGAAAATCTCCCCACATCGTGACGTAGAGATGTGGGGCGTGTTTGAATGAGCCGTTTTAGGGGGGCGTGGCAGAGTCTTAACTTTTATAAAGAATATCTCTTTGGTTTTTAGACTTTAGTCTTTGCAACTTCAGGGATCTTATCTATGCACAAACAGCTTGTAACACTCCAAAGAGAAAGGAAAACTTGAAATCGCATCATATGACCCCTTTAAGGATTTTTTTTCTTTCGTGCTAGAAAACAGGACACACATACCAATGTATTGATTTATTTATTTGCATGTAGCCAAGCCAAGAAAAAAATAAAAATAAAAAATAACCTATTAATCATGAGACAGTTGAAGATCTTTTGGCCCTTGCCAATGAAGAACGTATCTGCTGTGCTGAGCTCCGCATTCATTGCTTTGAGTGCGTGCACCTGATTAAGCGCTGACCTTTACCTGCATAGAAGTACTCATGGCTGAGTGGCAGATAACCTGTTATAATGTGCTCCGAGTCTCCGGCCAGCCTGTGCATCCCACGCAGGACCAGTTTTGACATTTCTATTAAGGCAGATGAGATTGTGCTGGCCAGGGTAAGAGTCTATTGTGCAGAAAAAAGTCAAAGAAGAAGAGGTGAATTTGAAATGTGATCAGCATCTCACATTGCTGCACATACGTGACTGCATGTGGTGGCATTTTAATGATTTCAGTATAGGGCTGTTGCTAGCGGGGAGGAAGGTGATGACGATTCTGTGGACCCCTCATTGTTGGGGGGCCCACAGTGACTACGCTAGCGTTACATTTGTGTGACTGCCTTTGGAAGCCATTAACGATGTCACTGGGTCATAATGGATCATAATGGATCATACTACATAAAAACAGCATTATGTGTGCTGTGCTGTCCATTCCATTCCATTAGATACAGGTGGGGTTCTATCACTATGCAGGGCTTCCCTGCCTCCCACAGCACTGCAGAGAGCACTGCAGCTGACAAATGAGAGGGAGACACGTAGTGACATGCATGTCTCCGGAAATCGATTCCTCTTGTCCTTCTGTCCTCCATCCCAGGAGACGTCTGTTGTACTATACTAATCCATAATGCAGGGCATCCTTTTTACAGCCTATTAAGTTTCTGGGCCGTGGAAATGCCCTAGTGCCACAGGCTGAAACGGTTGGCAGAACAACAGCACTGCTGAGAGTAGCTCAGGATTTGCTCTAATTTAGAATGGCATATTCATGAACAGACAAAAAGAATATTCCTCAGGTTAATTTTCCTGATCATAAATGTGTAATTAAACAGTAATAATCCAGGGTAGTTTAGAAGGTCTTATTTTCCACAGCTTAGGTCACCAAATGAGAGAATCGTTTTTTGATGCGGAGATGCATACACTGGGACCCGAGAGTAAATGGCTTTTAATGAATTAATAAAGAGGATAATTACTCTCTGAGCTACACAGGGGCATGAGTCATGTATTAGCATGGGATTCTAAAGGTTAATGTAATTTTCTCTGCTTTTATTATGGTTTTATCGATTTTTTTTCTCTTCATTTTTTTCTTGCAACCCACTGAATCCCTAATGGGCTGCTGTGTTTGACTTTTTGAGGAGGGGAGTTGAAGGCTGTCTTTTGCTGTCTGCAACACATTTTTTATCGTGAAAATTAAATTCTTATTATTTCCTTTTTAAGTGCTCCATCATTTTAATTGCTTTGCTTTATGTGTATCTGTTTTATGCTAATGTTGTGGTATGTTAATTTAGAATATGGTGCTTCTATAAAACAGATTTGACAATAATAACTTCTGTCTGGTCAGTTGGACTTATTTATTAAATGATACTTTTAAAGTCTAACATATTAGCCTCAGCTAATTAGCATCACTCAAAGTTACTCTTTCTATTCACTGGATCTTCTGCCAGAAAGCAAGTTATCCTTTAAGGTGCCTGTGGGACTAATTTAGTAGGTATCGCTAACATGCTGCACAAAAGTGGTTTTGTGGCCGATGGCAAACCAGAGCAGTGAGAAACGCTGTGTGAAGGGATCCGCTAAAGGCAAGGATACAGATGGACCTGCGGAGGCTACACTGTCCTGCTGTTTGAGCACAGTAAAACTAGCAATGTGAGCTCGAAGTAATGGCTCTTCCTGTTTATCCCAATTAGACCATGCAGCTGGGGTTGACTCCACACATTAGCCATCATTTAGCCGTGTTCGTGTGTGCGTGTTAGCATGTGCCCACACAGACATATGTACCTGTCTCTGTGGAAGCTACTAAATCTCTGCAGAGAGCATTTTTGCTTACTCTTTTGTTTTCTTATTTCTGCTTCTTTTCCCAGGACCCAGATCAATTTCACCGTGGCCATTGATTTCACCGCCTCTAATGGTAAGTAATTAATTGGAGAGAATGGTGTGTGACCTCTTAAAAGGTTGGGGGATCCAAACCCCATCGTTGGCCTTTCTCCTCTGCTTGTGTCGCTCAATACACTCCTTTTAGTCGTAGCTAGGCGGCCCCCTGTGCTACGGGGCTGAACGGAGAGCTGTGTAAAGGTTTAAGTCATGCTGAGAGGTGAACCGGTTGGATAAAACAGTCTAAAATGGCCCAGCTACACCAGCCAGCAGCGAATGCTACTCCCCGTCGTTTTCGACACCGCACTTGCTGCAAGTGTTCAAATAATTACCGTTCTTTCACAAGAAACTGCTTCCAAACATCTTTGAATTATTCAGCATATTAACAAGATTTGTTCAGAACAGGGTAGTGAGAGGATGGAAATAGAATGCATCGTGGGCTTTTGCTGAGAGATTTATTGAAGGTGGCTGCCTGCAGTGCAAGAGAGCTGAATTACAGAGTTAGTTTAGTAACAATGCAACCATAGCTCAAGAACTGTTTGGATCCCGACTGTTCTAAGCCCAGAACAACATCAATAGCTTAACAACAAACTTGGAGTGCTCGTTTGTGTTTTTTAAATGTGCTTCTTGAATTGCTCCAGCAGACACAGTGGCTCTGTTCAAAAACCTATTAAAGTGCATTGATAACATTATGTCAATGCTTGATGTGAGCAGTACCGTGCATCAAATTCAAGTCTAAATTTGTTATATTCAGTGAAACTGTCTACACTGGATGTAGCTTGGCAAACAGGACCAGGAGTGTTGCTAGTGGGAGGACGAGAAAACTGTACATGGGTCCCAGAATACATAGCAATGCCACTTAGCAGGACAAGTGTATTTGAAATGTTTGCTGTGATGCATCCAATGTAGAAGGCCTCAAGCTGTGTGACTGTGGTCACACTTTTGTCGACACAGGATAAGACAGCATCTAAACCATCATAGAACCTCATAAGTGACTTATCTGAAGGGCTTTACGTAGGCAGCATTCTGTAAATGAAACACAAATCAGAATTGAATACAGAGTTTGACATTAGCATGTTGCTAAGCTAAGACTGTAATATTCTAATATGCTTAAAAATACCCAAAACACACCAATATTGGATAAAATAATGCATTTTTTTAATTAAACTGAAATATCTAGCTAGTCATGAAAGATGGTGCAGACAGATATGTGCAGTCTGCAAGCAATCACATCATTTACTACACGGCACAAGCTGATTGACCTTATTCTTCAGCCAGTGATCTTGTTTTCTTAACATTTAAATAGTCTGGTTCAGAGTTCTTTGTACGCTGGTCTTGCAGCACGCTATCAGAGTTCCTCTTAAACCCTCCACCTCCCCCAGCTCCATCTGTCTAGAGATATGCAGCAGCTGTATATCTCACAAGCTCACAGAAGTGTGTCTGTGTATCTGTTGGCAGTATGGACTTGCTTAGCAGCAAGTTCTAAGCCCAGAACAACATCAATAGCTCGACAATAAACTTGGAGAGCTTGTTTGTGTTTCTTAAATGTACTTCTTGAATTGCTCTGGCAGACACAGTGGCTCTGTTCAAAAACTGCAAAAATATGAACTGCATTGATAACACCATTTCAATGCCAGATGCAAGCAGTGCCATGCATCAAATGCAAATATGAACTCTTATAATCAGTGATACTGTCTACACTGGATGTAGCTCAGCAAACAGGACCAGGGGTGTTGTTAGTGGGGATCAAAGGGGGTGAGATTTTTACAGAGGGGGCATAATGCATTAAAATGTACAGGTGTCCCAGAAAACATAGCAACGCTGCTTAAGAGGATCAATGTATTTGAAATGTTTGCTGTAACACAGCCAACGTACAAAATACACAAAACACACCGATATTGGAGAAAATAATACATTTTTAAATTAAATTGAAATATCTAGCTTGGTCATGAAAGATGGCACAGACAGATACATGCATTCTGCTAGCAATCGCATCGTTTAAAACACGGCACAAGCCGATTGACCTCATTCTTCAGAAAGTGAGCTTGCTTGCTGAACATTTGAAGAATCTGGTTCAGTGTTCATTGTAAGCTGGTCCTGCAGTGTGCTTTCAGAGTTCCTCTTACACCCTCCACATCCTCCAGCTCCACCTGTCTGATTTACATAAATCTGTTATGGATTTATGTATGCCCATTCATGCAGCAGCTGCATATCTCAGAACCTTACAAGAAGTGTGTCTGTGTATCTATTGGCAGTATAAAATCCATACTTTCTCAGCAGCAAGTATCCCATGAATAGCAGATCTAGTCCACTAAGACTAAATACATGAACATTATCTATTAAATTGGTGTCCTAATATGTTTGTATTACTAGAAACTTTTTGTTTGCTGTTAAATTTTCAGGAAACCCATCCCAGTCCACTTCTCTCCATTACATGAACCCGTACCAGATGAATGCCTACGCCCTGGCACTGAAGGCTGTGGGGGAAATCATCCAGGACTATGACAGTGACAAGATGTTCCCTGCACTGGGATTTGGAGCCAAGCTGCCCCCCGATGGACGGGTGTCTCATGAGTTCCCCCTAGTGAGTGAGCTGATGTTCATCTTCCTGTTGTCCTGAACTTCCTGAAAATCCATGAGATTAGTCCAAAAGAGTTTGTTGATGCCAAGAGTATCAATGTCCTTCTGTTTTTCTCACTTTCTCAGTCGTAAACTTGAGAGCATAAGATGCTGTTGTGCTAGTCATTGGTGCTCTGGAAGCGATTCAATGATTCTGAGATGAGACCGTATGGGAGACATCTATAATTGGCAACCTCTGCTGTCATATTGATTGATACAATCCATGTTTTCTCTCTTCAGCATTGTTTTTCTGTTGAACTTTGGTTGGCTTAAATGAAGACACACACGTGAACCCATTGATTCCTGTCTTTCAGAACGGCAATATTGAAAATCCCTACTGTAATGGTATTGAGGGGATATTAGAGGCATACCATCAGAGTCTAAAGACTGTCCAACTATACGGACCTACTAACTTTGCCCCTGTTGTAAATCACGTGGCCAGGTAGGTTTTTCTAAAAAAATCTTTTTAAATGCAAAATCAGTTTTATAATCAACATACACTGAACAAAATTATAAATGCAACACTTTTGTTTTTGCCCCCATTTTTCATGAGCTGAACTCAAAGATCTAAGACTTTTTCTATGTACACAAAAGGCCTATTTCTCTCAAATATTGTTCACAAATCTGTCTAAATCTTCTCCTTTGCCGAGATAATCCATCCACTTCACAGGTGTGGCATATCGAGATGCTGATTAGACAGCATGATTATGGGGGGGGGGGATGGGGGGTCCGAAAACCAGTCAGTATCTGGTGTGACCACCATTTGCCTCACACATTGCAACACATCTCCTTCGCATAGAGTTGATCAGGTTGTTGATTGTGGCCTGTGGAATGTTGGTCCACTCCTCTTCAGTGGCTGTGCAAAGTTGCAGGATATTGGCAGGAACTGGAACACGCTGTCATATACATCCCAAACATGCTCAATGGGTGACATGTCTGGTGAGTATGCTGGCCATGCAAGAACTGGGATGTTTTCAGCTTCCAGGAATTGTGTACAGATCCTTGCAACATGGGGCCGTGCATTATCATGCTGCAACATGAGGTGATGGTCGTGGATGAATGGCACAACAATGGGCCTCAGGATCTCGTCACGGTATCTCTGTGCATTCAAAATGCCATCAATAAAATGCACCTGTGTTCGTTGTCCATAACATACGCCTGCCCATACCATAACCCCACCGCCACCATGGGCCACTCGATCCACAACGTTGACATCAGCAAACCACTCACCCACACGACGCCATACATGCTGTCTGCCATCTGCCCTGTACAGTGAAAACCGGGATTCATCCGTGAAGAGAACACCTCTCCAAAGTGCCAGACGCCATCGAATGTGAGCATTTGCCCACTCAAGTCGGTTACGACGACGAACTGCAGTCAGGTCGAGACCCCGATGAGGACGACGAGCATGCAGATGAGCTTCCCTGAGACTGACAGTTTGTGCAGAAATTCTTTGGTTATGCAAACCGATTGTTGCAGCAGCTGTCCAGGTGGCTGGTCTCAGACGATCTTGGAGGTGAAGATGCTGGATGTGGAGGTCCTGGGCTGGTGTGGTTACACGTGGTCTGCGGTTGTGAGGCCGGTTGGATGTACTGCCAAATTCTCTGAAACGCCTTTGGAGATGGCTTATGGTAGAGAAATGAACATTCAATTCACGGGCAACAACTCTGGTGGACATTCCTGCAGTCATTCCAATTGCACGCTCCCTCAAAACTTGCGATATCTGTGGCATTGTGCTGTGTGATAAAACTGCACATTTTAGAGTGGCCTTAGAGTGGCCTTTTATTGTGGCCAGCCTAAGGCACACCTGTGCAATAATCATGCTGTCTAATCAGCATCTTAATATGCCACACCTGTGAGGTGGATGGATTATCTCGGCAAAGGAGAAGTGCTCACTAACACAGATTTAGACAGGTTTGTGAACAGTATATGAGAGAAATAGGCCTTTTGTGTACATAGAAAAAGTCTTAGATCTTTGAGTTCAGCTCATGAAAAATGGGGGCAAAAACAAAAGTGTTGCATTTATAATTTTGTTCAGTGTATAATATAACTTTATAATAAACACAGCCCACATTAACTATTTATTTATTTATTTATTGTTACTAAAAGTAAGTGATCATTGGTTTGATGGCAGGTTTGAAACATTAGAAAGTATTTTATTATTATTATTTAGATGTTTTATTATTATTATTATTTTCAAGATTTAAGATTTAGTAATGTTGTTATGTGCTGTCTTTTTGAATGTATTTTTATTTGTTTTAGTCATTTCGGTATTTTTTTCCTTTAAATATTTATATTTCAGTTTTATTTCAGTTTACAAAGTTAATTTTGAATGGTTTTAGTTAACAATAACAACACTGAAGTTTAGACAGGAAGTAAATGGAGAGAAAATTCTGGACTCTTTTTTTTTTTTTTTTACATTTGGCACCCTCCAGTCCTGAATATGTGGTCACAGTTTTGAGTAAAATAATCTAAACACTGCATAAATTGATATTTATTCAACACTCCTCCTCTATCTAACCTTGATTTGCCCACTCTTGCATCATTTCAAAATTTACTCCATTAAATTGCCATTTAAAGCTACTCAGCTTGTTTTTGTTTCCATGTAAAATGTCAGCCTGTTTGCACTTTGCATGCAAATGATAGATTGCCCAGATTTAGTGGAATGCAATGCAAATGTTATTTTCTCCATGAATAGTGAAATTGATCTTTGTTTAGATTTTCAAGTGCGTAGCATATAAACAACGGACACATCGCGAATCAGAATAAGCCTGCATTCTCAAACTGCTTGGCTAAGCACCTTGTCTATGGACTGTATCTTTGAAGACACTTGAGATGATTTCCTTGGCTTCAGTTTGTTCGACTCACTCTGACGTTCCCTCAATGATGTCTGTCTATCATGTCTGTCCACGAAGGCCAGACACTTGGCTTTTGAACCCATATACTGTTTGTGTCAGTCCAATAACTGATAAAAGAAAGATGCTGACATGGAGCAAGCTTGCTATCCCATTGTAAAGCTCACAGCATAGGTGTCATAACAGACTGACTCAGTACTGACTGCAGCTATTTTTTAATCATCATTTGAAAGGATAGTGGGTGTGTTTCCAGAAAAAGGAGACAAAGTAATTGTCTGAAGACATCTCCACCCCCTCCCTCATGTCACGGCATCACACAACCAAATCATTTTCCATCTGATTACACTGCATCCACTGTGGTAATTAAAAATGCCATCTTCCACAGATTTGAATTAGACTGTCTAAATTGAAGCACGATACACCTCCTCAGGCTCTGGCTCTGAGTTGGCGGCTGCAAAGATTTATTTAAACAAATAAAGCAGAACATGGCTGATGTTAACATGACGAAATGAGTCTGAGACATTTGAAAACCAGGAAAAGAAGAATGTAGAGCGTAAAATGTGTAATGTAAAGAAAAATCAGCTGTCCTGAAGTATGCATTGTTTTTATTTTTCTTGTGTCTGAAGGTACGCAGCTGCTGTCCAGGATGGCTCACAATATTTCGTGCTCCTCATCATCACAGATGGGGTTATATCAGATATGTCACAGACCAAAGAGGCCATCGTGAATGTGAGTATGACCACTAAAAGAGGACAAGCGTCCCAGCAGGACAGGTTGGAAAGAGTCCAGATTACTGCTCTGTTCCACTTTGCTTCCTTTTCAGGCTGCATCCTAACTGAAATCAAACCTCATACGTGAAGTGGCTGCAACTCCACACACCTCATGGAAAATAGATCTGTTCAAAAAAGCGCACAACTGATTCAACTCGCAACTGATTTTGCGTTGGCATGTTGTTAAAGGCACAGAACTTAAAAAGCATATTACAAACCAAACATACACAAGTATTGGATAAATATCAACCTGATCTCATGGAAATTCATACATATTTTTCAAGGTGGCTAATTCAAGTGAGGTCGTACGAATTTGTAAGATGTTTGCAAAATCATACATATTTTACGAGTTCCCCAATTCGTATGAATTCGTACGAATGACCTACCCCTAACTCCGCCTCTAAACCTACCTGTCACTGGGGTCTAGACAAATCGTACAAAATCATACAAGTGAGGTCGTACGAATTAGGCACCTCATAAAATACGTATGAATTGGTCGTGAGATAGCGTTGATAACAATTCAATTAGATAATCACAATTTCTCTCATCATACAGCATTGTGGATTTATTTTTGATTAAAATGAGCTCATCGCAATGCATTGTGGGATTAATACATGTAATGCTTCCTTAAAATGTGGCCAAAAGGAAGCATCTTAGGAGGCAGCACACCTATTACGCCTTAAATTGTGGTCTACAAAGGCACCTAGCTAGGTTTCAGAACAGAGCTTTTATATTTTGTTTAAAATCCCTGGTCTTCATCTTCAGCCTGCACTGAACTATAATACCTTTGAGTACTAAAGCATCTCTTGTGCTTGATATGGGTTTTTATGATGTATTGTTGTAATCTATTTAAGCCGCATGATACATGCAAAATGGATAACTCACGAAGTACTGAGGTTATAATTTACGCTTAAAAGGTCAATCTCATCTCCAGCGGTGCATGTCATTCATCTAGCCTATGAACGGGCCGATTTCCCAGCAGACTGGATTTAAAGGGAATTTGCGACTGTTACTCAGATATGTAGAACAGCCACACCTTCCTTTTAAGATCTTGCCTGCTGCTCTTTCCCCAGCGGCCTGCATCTACCAAGAAGCCTCACATTTCCACCCCCGTGTGACATTTAAGACCTGAACCTGCAAGGTAAAAATGGTGACCTATGGTGCAAACCTATGATTTTCATTTGCATGTTCAAAGGACTTTTACATTTTTTGAATCTAAATTTGGGTATTTGAATTTAAAACAGGCATTTTTGTCAAAACGTAACGAGTTATAATAATAATAGATGTTACACTGCAGTGCAGATCTGATTAATGATTTCAGGAGGTTTCAATCAGAAACAGGAGATATCAGCATAGAAACAGACTAATCTAATCAAGAAAGGGGCTGCATCTCTTAATCAAATGAAAAGGTCATGTGGTCTTGGCAATTGATTAGCCATGTGTGCATCAATTCAATAATTACTATATTGAAATATGGAAATTGTTAACTATTTTATCGTTTGGGATCTTTAAAGGGAAAGTTCACCCAAATAAAAACCTGTCATCATATATTCACCTTCTTCCAACTTTCAATCAAAACCTCTTTGAATTAATTTCTTTCTACTACATATCATTCTTTTAGCCAGAGCTGTCTTATGCTTTCAGCGTATTATTGTTATGGTGCTTTTTGTCTTTTTTGAAGAGTTTTAAGAGATCTGTTATGAAAAAAAGCACCATGGACATTCTAATTAAAATCTCCTTTTGTGTACCACAAAAGAAAGACATACGCATTTGGATTGGCATGAGAATGAGTAAATGGTGACATTTTTGGGTGAACTATCCCGTTAAGCAGAATTTGAAAGAAATTGTCATTCACAATAAATCGTGAGAGGTCTCTGTGAATGGTACATTTTGAAGTAATCTTTTTTCCAGCTGCGCCGTGTTGAGAGGAATGTGTCAGAAATGAAAGCTCTATCTAAAGTGCTAATACAATCTGCGTTTTGCTCTCAAGCACAGTATGATGGTGAACAGTGTTCATAAGTGCTAAATCAACTCTAAATCTCATCATAATGCTGCTTGGAAATTCATCGTAGGAGGTCTGTTAATATGGTGTCCTACTCTTGTGCCGCGTGGTCCTGAGTGTCACACATATGTTAGGATAGATTCGTAACAGTGTGTGAAGTGTTCACAGAAAACCTTAGAGGAACACTGACCTACTTCTCTCCTCTGCTCTGATTCAGTGGGACAGACGCATGTATCATTCATGAGTAAAGCTGTTACTATAAGCAGCTGTTTGCATCTCGTCCTCCTTGTTCATTTAAAAACAGGTCGTAGAGGAATGGACATTCGCTCACGCAAGGCCTTTTCAATCTAAGGGTGTTTCGACAACATCCCTTCATGTTCCACAACAGCTGACAGCATCCTGCTGCTAAGCTGTCTCATTACAGTTTCAGCAGAGATGCGAATCTAGACATGTGGTGTGGCATATGCAAATATTACAATATATTTACAAAGAAGGGTTTGAGGGAATAAGTATATTGTCTTCACTTTTTATTTGTCAGTTGCACGTCAAATGTTGGTTATATTTAGTGTTTCGCAATATGGCATCCTCTGCAGATGCTTGTAATGTCTCTCAAACCGTACACCGAAAAATTCAGTGTTGAAATCCAGAAATTGCTAGTAAATGTCTTTGTTTAATTTACAACTTCTCTATCTATCTATCTATCTATCTATCTATCTATCTATCTATCTATCTATCTATCTATCTATCTATCTATCTATCTATCTATCTATCTATTTTATTTTTTGTGGAGCTTACCTTACTGCAGTCTCTCAAAGAAATTGTTCACCAAAAGTAAAAATTATTTTCTATTGCTACATAATTAACTTTATTTATTGTTTGGTATTTTTACCATGTAACAGAAAATGAGAATTTAAAAAAGTTCATCAAGCTCTTTTTCATTTAAAGGGGTCATGAACTGCCTCAGTTTTTTTTTTTTTTTTTTTTGTACTGTTCTCTGAGATCCACTTATAATGTTATCAAGATTTTTACATAAAAAAATATCATAATTTAGAAGTAATAAGCTATTTTTCTGTCCTGTTTTTAACCCCCCTCATCAGAACGCTTCATCTGAATAGGCGTGGTGGATTATAGACTCAGAAGTAAACGCCCACTTCTATGACTGGCTAGTAGTTGTGTATTTTTGACAGCCTATGTCCTTCACAGGTGGATGTTTAAAAACTCAGTACATATCAAACGAGTTGTAATAATAGACAAAGCAATAGTGACCGCTTAATAAAAACAGTTGCTCACACTTGTGTTGCGACATTACTGTTGGATCCAATATAGTCGGCACAGCATTGTCTTTTAGTTTCAAACTTTTTAAAAATCCCACATCGAATTGTGCCTTGTTTGTAAAGAATCCGTGGTAAAATGAAGTGAACAAAGGACCAAGTTCTTACTGACACAGTCTGGATCTTCATAAATATGAAGTTCATTCATTCCACTCTCTCTTTCTTTTTTGGTTTCTGCGTAGACCTGCGCATTCGCCTCTCTCGTAAACACTACATGCGCGAAACGGTGGGCGGGGCTAAACAGGCAGTGATGTCGAAGCAGGCGTTGATCTTCTTCTGCGGAGGCAGTGCTTAACCACACTATTACATCATAGAGTAGAACGTTCCAAAAGCTGTCGTTTTGGCAGATTGGCTTCAGTAAGAGCTGTTTTTAGACTAACAAGAAAGTTTTGAGTTCTGAAACTTACAGGATGTTTTTATAGTACAATGACCTCTTATATGTCAAAAGATCAAGGGATTTTTGGTTTCTCAGTTCATGACCCCTTTAAATGTGTAGTGAATACGTCTCTCAAGCTCCAAAAAGGACAAAGCAAACAACATAAAAGTATCATCAGTGTAGCCCATATGACTTGTATGCTACATTTCAAGCCATCTAAAGTCATACGATAACATCTAAATGCAGTTCTCAAATCTCATTTTCCATTTGAAATACACAAACAAGCACATTGCATCTGGTTACAGCACACAACAACCAATTTCTCCTTTTGTGTCCCACCAAAAAAGTAACAGCATACAAGTTTGTAAATTCGTTTTGATTGAATTATTCCTTTAAGTGTTATAAAATGCTGTGGATCTGTGTTGGGCTCTGGCAGACTCTAATGAGCCATGCATATTCATTTTCTGTCTTAGATAATTAGCATTGAAAGCTGGAATCCTCCCATCCGTCAGCTGAAGACACGCAGCCTTTTTTTATTTGACATGGTAATTACGAATAACAATAGGCACGGGTGAGGGCTAATCGGAGGATGATAATGAGAAACAACAACATTAGGAGCGCATTCATTTGTCATGTTGGACGTGGGCAGGCCTGCAATGATAAGCCAGTCAGGATGCTCGAGCGCTAGCAGAGGTCCATCATCCGCCAATCAGATATGACGTGCAACATGAGGGACGGCGGGACTAATCAATTAGACAGCTCTTTGTCAGACTGAACCGCCCGCTCGCTGTGTGACTGATGATAGGCTTAATAGAAGTTCCTGTCCTCAGTCACACCCTGACAGACTCCATCCTGCTTTTTCTACCCTTCGTTACAGAACGGGCATCATTAGTTTAGCCCCAAACTGTCTGTCATGGCTCCAAGTAGAAATATGTACAGTTGCCGTTTCCTCACTTACAGTACATGCTAGTGTTGTAGTACTCGAGACCGGTCTTAAGACCATTTTTTGATGGTCTTGGTCTTGTCTCGGTCTCGACTGCATTTGTACTCGGTCTTGTCTTGGTCTTAGACTAAGAGGACTCGGGATTTTGTTTCAAGACCAGTCAAGACCACAACTGCGGGGATATCACTAAATTGTCTGATTTATTTACAACCATCATTAATGTGATTGGATGTAAAACTTCCTGCTTCAAATGCAATCAATAACTAATTAAATAACTAAATAACAAAAATAAATCATTTGATTTATACCAGTGGATCTCAAAATGTTTGACTTCACTGTCCCCCCTATTGTCCACAACATTATTTGAAGGCCCCCCTCCACTCACCCAAAATATTTTAGAGCTTAGCATGACTGGAAAGATGTGTATTCATTATAAAAATAACCAAATACTAAGAGATATCTTTGATTTTTACCTGTTTTAGTTAAATTTAATGCTTGTTTTGTTTTATTTTAAACAATTTTAAGTCATCTTGGGGCCCCCTTGGAAGTTTGTTGAGGTCCCATAGTGGGCCCCGGCCACTGGCTGAGAACAAATGATTTATACTGTTATGCCGGGACAGAAATTATTGAGGGACTGTGTCAAAAATGTCACCAATATTAATAAACATCCACAAAATTCAAGGATATTTTTGCCATAAAGATGCTTGAGAGTATAAGTGCTTGAGTGTATGAGATGTGGATTATTACAATATGATATAATTAAGCAATATCACAAGAGAGAAGTGTTTTGAAGAAAAAAAGATACTGCTTTTAAAAATACATTCAGTAAACAACTTTTAACATTATTCTCAACATTAGTTATGCATTTGTAATTGTACCAATTCAAATTCTGAATTGCAGCTTCTGTGCCACCACTGCAGTGCAAAGACGAATTTTGTTGTTAGAGATTTAATTTGATTTGTAACAGCTCTGTAAGTGTCTTATTATTGTGTAGTATTAAAAAGTGTCTTATTATCAGGCAGTAAATGTGGATCCTGTAGATGAATTTGAGCAATGCTGGTCTAGTCTTGGTCTTGACTCGGTCTCGACCCCTCAAAGTCTTGGTCTTGTCTTGGTCTCGACCCCTCAAATTAAATTTATCAAACATGGCGGCGCGACCGACGCTTGCGGCGGCCTCTGCGGACACCGGCTTTTCAGTGCAACAGTTATTACCCTGTAAATTAAATGGGCAAAAGTTTGTTTACAGTCGTGACTTTATGATGGATATCAGAGAGCGTTGTAGTAGACCGGTATTTAACAGATCGGCTGGGAAAATTTGGATTGCTATGCCGAGGCTACATAGAGGACTCACTTGTATCACCTGGAGTCCTCGGGGGGAAGAAGCACCACCGGCAACGCTGTGACAGGACACGCAAGCATGGAAAGAGAGCGGGTGTAAGAGCGAGGCTGAGAGCTAATCCAAACAATCTGGTCATTCCGTCAGTCCTGTTAGCGAATGTTCGGTCCCTTGATAATAAGATGGATGATTTAAGACTTTGGAGATCGCTGCAGCGCGAAGTAAGAGACTGTTCTGTTTATATCTTTTCGGAGACATGGTTGACAGATAAAATACCGGACTCTGGAGTTGAGCTAGTGGGGCTAACACTTCACAGAGCAGACAGAGTGATGTCATCAACTGGGAAACTCCGCGGAGGAGGTGTGGCTGTTTATACAAACAACTCATGGTGCTCGGATGCGAGAGTGATTCTGAAATCCTGTTCTCCAGATGCAGAGCAAATGGTTGTCAAGTGCAGACCCTTTTACTTACCACGCGAACTGACAGCTATTATCATCATTGCAGTGTATGTCCTTCCAAGTGCTGAGGTTAAACAGGCAATGGGAGAACTTTATAATACAGTCAGTCAATTACAGACTTCGTATCCCAATGCAATTTTCATCATTGCTGGGGATTTTAATAAGGCTAATCTTAAGTATGTTCTACCTAATTTCCATCAACATGTTACATGTGCAACAAGAGGGGAAAATACACTGGACCATCTTTACACTAACATCACAAGAGCTTACACTGCAGCCCCCTTACCTCACATTGGCAGCTCTGACCACTTAACTGTACTACTTAGGCCTGCGTATAGGCCGAGGGTGAGAAGAGAGCCACCCACAGTGAAGGAAATCAGAGTGTGGCCACAGGAGGCCATTTCATCTTTACAAGGTTGTTTTGAATGCACACAGTGGAGCACCTTTAGGGATGCTGCAACATCTGGTGACTGTATAAACCTGGAGGAATATACAGGAGCTGTGCTGGGGTTTATAAACAAGTGCACTGATGATGTGACTGTTAAAAAATCTATCAAGGTGTACTCTACTAATAAGCCGTGGCTGACTGGTGAAGTTTGCTCCTTACTTAGGCTCCGCGACGCTGCATTCAGATCTGGTGACACAGTAGGGTATGCAAGAGCAAGGAGCAACCTGAAAAAAGGCATTCGCCAGGCAAAAAAGGCCTTTGGGATAAAGCTGTCTATTCAGTTTACCAACAGCAAGGACACAAGGGGTTTATGGCAGGGATTTCAAATGGCCACTGGCCATAGACCTACAGTAAAGGCAATGGGCAATGATCCTTCTCTTCATGATGACCTCAATGAATTTTTTTCTCGGTTTGAGGTCAAGAACACCGGAGCTGCATATTATGGAGGACCAAACCTGCATAAATTAAATATGAATAAATGAATGAATGAATAAATAAATATATTAATGAATAAATAGATAAATAGATAAATAAATGTGATAATAGGAAAATAAATAAATTAATAAACGACTTGATAAAATAAATATGATTCATTTTTAATAAAATTCATTTTTTTATTTTCCCCCTTAATTTATTATTTTCTGCTTTTATACATTTATAAACATTTTTTTTTAACTTTTATGTATTTTTATATTATTTATACATTTATTTTTAAATTTATTTATATATTTATGTATTCTTTTTTTTTAGAATGATTTATTCCCACATGTATTTATTTTTAGATTTATTTATTTATTTATTCATTTATTTTTACTTTTCTGTATTTTAGCAAATGAGGAAGGTGGTCCTTGTGTAGCTTCAGTGCATCATTGGTTGAGAGCTCACGCGTCGGAATCAGATCAGGCCAGCTAAGCGATAGGAATAGACGTTTTCAAAGAAAATGGCGGCAAGTAGTAATTAGTTGTCCACTTTGCTACGCGGGATGTGGCAGATCAGCTGGAGAGTTGTAAGTTATTTTCACCTAAAGTCAGAGCCGGCACCAGAGGCACCTCCATCGGGGGCATTTGAATTTACGGGGGCACAAATCTGCGTTGGGGGGGGGGGGGGCTTCAGGTGGAAGCGTGCAATCTGTGATCGCGTGCAGTTGCTGGCCTTCGCTAAAGCGTGCAATCGCTTTCTTATGTGCGCTGTTTTATCGGTTTCACTTTCGCTTTCGGAAATCGTCACATTCAGCAAGGAGGAGAGGATGGAAAGGGGGCACAGTAACTCGTTTGGGGGGGCGCCGGCCCTGCCTAAAGTTATTCGCATTAATATGAGAAATATTTAAAATATTTTCCAGAAATAAAAACAGGAAGCTGAAGCTACTTATGTGATCTCCCACAGCATCGTCGTCATGGAGTCTGGAACCGTCGGCGTCAGACCCTAGGGTGATGACACCCAGAGTCAGACACCCAGTGAATAGTTGGTTTTCTAGTCTAATAACTATTCTGTAATCACGGAAAAAAGTTTTGACTGTAAATAACTGAAATGGTTGCGTTTCTTAACCACCAATGGCTTCTATGAAAATTGGAACAATCAGGAGTCGCGTTTCCCTACCGTAGGCCACTGCAGGTCAAGCCCTTCGCCACTCCGAAATGCATGGTCAATCTAGCCGCCGCTGTTTGTTGTGCGCGCATATACCAGTTACACCCTTTATATGAGATTTTGGAGGGCTTTTATTTTGTAATGAAACATCAGACTTGCCTGATTTTGGGCAAAACTTTTTCCGTGATTACAGAATAGTTATTAGACTAGAAACCAACCATCCACTGGGTGTCTGACTCTGGGTGTCATCACCCTAGGGCAGTGATACTCAAATCTGGCTCGCGAGATCCACTTTCCTGCAGAGTTTAGCTCCAACCCTGATCAAACTCACCTACCTGTGATTTTCTAATGATCCTGAAAAGACATTAATTAGCATGCTCAGGTGTGTTTGATTAGGGTTAAACTAACTCTGCAAGGAAGTGGATCCTCGCGAGCTCTAGTAATCCTGCCCTAGGGTCAGAGAAGTCGGGATTCCAGACTTCACGATGGCCCGGCTGATGTAATGGGGATCACATAAGTAGCTCAGCTTCCTGTTTTATTTCTGAAAATATTTTAAATATTTCTCATTAATATGAATAACTTTAGGTGAAAATAACTTACAACTCTCAGCTGATCTGCACATCCCGTGGCAAAAGTGGACAACGGAGTACTACTTGCCGCCATTTTCTTTGAAAACGCTCATCTCTATCAGCTTAATGGCCTGACGATTCGACGCGTGAGCTCTCAACCAATGATGCACTGAAGCTACACAAGGACCACCTTCCTCATTTCCATGTTACACAGAAAATTAAAATAAATGAATAAATAAATAAATAAATCCAAAAATAAATACATGTGGGAATAAATCATTCTAAAAAACTTCAAGAATACATAAATATAAATAAATTTAAAAATAAATGTATAAATAATATAAAAATACGTAAAAAAAAGAATTAGTGAAAAAATAAAAGTTAAAAAAATGTTTAAAAATGTATAAATGTATAAAAGCAGAAAATAATAAATTAAGGGGAAAATAAAAAAAATGAATTTTATTAAAAATGAATCATATTTATTTTATCAAGTCGTTTATTCATTTATTTATTTTCCTATTATCACATTTATTTATCTATTTATCTATTTATTCATTAATATATTTATTTATTCTTTCATTCATTTATTCATTTATTCATATTTAATTTATGCAGGTTTGGTCCTCCATAGCATATATGCAGGAAGAGCCTTCTGTTCATCAGGCATTGCAGCTGACAGTAGACAGCGTTAAAAGGGTCTTCACTAAGATCAACCCACGGAAAGCGGCTGGGCTGGCCGCCATCTGGATTTGTGTGCTAAAAGGTTGTGCGGAGCAATTAAAGGATGTCTTTTGTGACATATTTAACATCTCTCTCAGCCAGGCCTGTGTACCCACCTGTCTAAAAAGCTCTATTATTATTCCACTTCCAAAAAAGTCCAATCCATCCTCAATGAACGATTATCGTCCAGTAACTTTGACCTCCATTGCTATGAAGTGTTTTGAGCGTCTAGTGATGAGTTACATCAGGTCTTGTCTTCCAACAAATCTGGACCCGCTTCAGTTTGCGTATAGAGCAAACCGCTCTACTGAGGGCGCCATCTCCACCCTGCTCCACCTCACACTGACACACCTGGAGAACAAGAACACCTACGCCAGGATCTTACTAATGGACTTCAGCTCAGCATTTAATACAATCTTGCCTCAACAACTGGTGGAAAAGTTGTTGTTGCTGGGTCTGGATTCAGGAGTGTGTAGGTGGATTATGAACTTTCTGACAGAGAGACCACAGACAGTCAGAGTTGGCAGTTTAACATCTAAAACAAAAATTGTGAGCACAGGTACGCCACAAGGGTGCGTTCTGAGTCCTTTATTGTTCACGCTGCTGACATATGACTGTACTGCCAGTTTTAATAGCAACCATGTCATCAAGTTTGCAGACGATACCACTGTTGTCGGCCTTATTACCAACAATGATGAATCGGCATACAGGAAAGAGGTGGAGAAACTCACAGCTTGGTGCACAACGCACAATCTGGCCCTCAACACCAATAAGACAAAGGAGATGGTTATAGATTTCAGGAGGGCTGGTCAACATCACCATCTCCCTCTGACTATAAACAGCTCTGAGGTGGAGAGGGTCCAAAGCACCAAGTTTCTGGGGATCCATCTGACGGACAAGCTGACTAACAGAGATAACACTTTAGTTGTCATCAAGAAGGCCCAACAACGCCTTCATTTTCTACGCAAGCTGAAGAAGGTGGAACTTCCAATCCCAGCTATGACCTTGTTTTATAGAGGGACAGTAGAGAGTTTGCTTACCTACTGTATTTTGTGCTGGTTTGGTAGCTGTACAGCAGAGGAGAGACAGAATCTCAGCCGGATTGTGAGAACAGCAGAGAAAATTATTGGTGTCTCACTGCCACAGCTACAAGATATCTATACAGAGCGCTGTGTGCGGAGGGCTGGTAGCATCTTGAAGGACTGCACACATCCATTTTATGGATTGTTTCATTGATGCAGTCAGGAAAAAGATACCGCAGCATAAAAACCAGAACAACTCGGCTGTTGAATAGCTTTCTTCCCACAGCAATTCGGTTGTTAAATCAGAGTTTGTGACTTTTTTTGTATGGTTTATTCTTTTTAACACATTTAGAGCATTTTAAATAGTTTTATTAGAATATTTACGTTTAGCATTGTAAATAATTTTATTGAATTTATTATATGTATTTATATAATGCACTGAATTGTAAGATGTGGACGTGTGAAACACAATCTCGTTTCTGTGTGACACAGAAATGACAAATAAAGTATCAATCAATCAATCAATCAATCAAAGTCTTGGTCTTGTCTTGGTCTCAACACACAATTGTCTTGGTCTTGACTTGGTCTTGGATTAGCTGGTCTTGACTACAACACGAGTACATGCTCATACAGAAGACCTGGAAGCTCTGCTTAAAGGAATCGTTTGGCCAGAACAACAGCTCTTAGAGAAGATCAAGCTCCAAAAAGAAAAAAAAAATGTTCTGAAGCCATATGATACAAAGTCATTATTGGCCAAAATGGTGCCAATAATTATATATACAGTGTTGGGGAGTAACTAGTTACATGTAACGCAATTACATAATTTACTTACAAAATAAATTTAACTGTATTCTGCTGCAGCTACTTAGAAAAAAAGTGTAGTTAAATTGCAGATATTTATGAAAATGTTAACGATTACAAGGGGGTTACATCTGAATATTTTCACACACATACAGATTTGATTGATTTCTTTCCCAAATTGCACTGATTGCTCTAAAATATGAGACACCAATGTTTCAGGAGTTTAGGAGACAGAATAGGACACATGCTTATTTGATAACTGCTTTATTTCCTGTTTGATTTTATGTATATGCTTTATTTTTTAAGATTAACCTTTTTTTCAAAGTATTGTTAGATGCCAGTGTTTCCTGTTGTAGCTATGCAAGACTTGATTTCAAAAACAGTACCATAGCTATTAAACAATATCTTATCATTTTAAATCTGTATTTAACCTCAGAACAATCTTAAAATAAAAAGAGGTGCTAATGTCTGATTTTGTGGTGGCTCTGCTTTAAAATTAAATTATTATAATATTAATTCAAGTGAAGAAGGGTTTTGAAAGTCTGACAGTAATCAGTGTTGAGTACTGCTGTAAGGTTAACCCTGCCTGCTTTAAATGTTTGAAAATGATTAACAGTTGAAAACATTCATTAGAAATTTAGAAAAGTAATCAAATGTAATCAGTTACATTACTTTAATAAAGTAATTGAAATAGTTATACTACTTATTGACATGTAACACACCCATTTCTAAATGAATTAGCTGTTTGAATGAATCTGTCTGATGAATGATTGAATGACTCAGTCATTTAAAAAAACTGATTTTAATTTCTAATTTATGTCCATGTTAAATCAAAATATTTCTTTCTAAATCTACTGTTTTGTAATGTCTATTCAATGCTTTTCTCATTTAACACAATGACTTTAAATTGTCTTTTGGTCTTTTAATTTCTTAGCCCAAATTCATGTGCAATTTGCAGTTAATTATATATTAATGCTGATAAAATTTGCTGAAGATTAAATGTTTCAAATGATTCAAATATGTTAATGGGTTTGCTTTTTTTTTTGTTTGTTTGTTTTCTCAGAAAAGCCCTGCAAATGTTTCTGTATGACCAACAAATGCTGATTGTTACATTATTATGAGATTATTAATAAAACTATGAATGTATTGTTGAAAGAAGTGATTCATGGGAGTTTTAAGGGATTGTGTCCACGTTAATCAAGTCAGTAAAAAAAAAAAAAAAACTGTTTATAAAAAGAAATCTTCAGAAAATTAAATAAATTAAATAAAATTACAGCATGTGGTTTGGAATGACAAGAGGGTTAATAAATGATGGTAGAATTTAGATGGTAGTTCCTGTAATGTCCAAAAGCCAATTTAATTCTCTAAACAATGTCTTTCCTTTAGCAGCGTAATGATAATTTAGTAGCTGGGCACTGATGACATTACATTAGCATTCTCCCCAGACCAAATAATAATGCTGTAAGCATGTGAGCGCGCAACTTTTGTTATAAAGAAACACTGTGCAGGTAATTTGTGGGTTCTCAGAATCAAGTTTTTTCCTCCCCATTTTGTTCCTAATGTACGCGTGCTTCTGCGTTCATATATGTCGCATGGGGGTTCGGGCCTGCATGCGTGACGTTGAAGAGCTGTTGTCAAGGAAACTATGGTGAACTAACAGACAGTTTTGTTTTCTCATTTCTTCAAATCTGTCCTGTCAGTCATGACAGGAGACGATGGCACAAATGGGGCAACCGACTTCAATTATTCATAGTGCCCTGCCTCTCTTTTATGACATGCAGGCATGACAGGACTGTTATAATCTCTGCCCTGATAATTTAAGATTGTGAAAATAGGAAACGTCTTGCACCCCCTGTCAGTAACAGTCAATTTGTTGTTATGGTCTTGGAGCGAAAAATGAAGATTTGGTCTCTGAAGCTGTCAGAAGAGCAACAGGAAAGTTTTTATTACAGGACATCTCAAAAGGGAAATGACATTATTATTTTGGGCTGCTATCACAGGAAGTAGAGCTTGAAATTGATGCTTTTGTGGGGTTTTATTCATTTATACTTGCACATAACAATCAAACACTCTGCAAGTGCCACATGCGAGTAAAAATTAAGTTTTGAAAAATGTAGCAAGTAAATATACTTGCCAATTGATCTGTAAAATGAATTTTAAAATGATTCAAAACAAACACATTCTAAATGTCTACTAAAGAATCATTAGTCGAAACTTGGAAGTCTTTAACTGCTTTCCTACTATTTTAAAATTTACCATCAGACATTTAAATCTTTCAAACTTTTTTATACATACACACACACACACACACACACACACACATATATATATACACACACACACACACATGTACAAGCATTGTTTGGGATCAGTACGATTTTTTATGTTTTTATAAAGAAGTTTCTTATCGTCATCAAGGCTGCATTTATTTGATCAAAAATACAGAAAAAAACAGTAATATTGAAAAACATTATTGGAATTTAAAATGATGGTTCTCTATTTTAATATACTTTAAAATATAATTTATTCCTGTGATTAAAAGCTGATTTTTTTAGCATTGTTACTACAGTCTTCATTGTCAATGATCCTTCAGAAATTTATATATATTTATATATTGTAGAAACTTAATGTATTTAAAATATGGCAAAATTTGGTAATTCTGTATGTTGTCTGAGGGTTGGCATTATCTATCTATCTATCTATCTATCTATCTATCAATTCTACAGTAATGCCTTGTTTCCACTGAGCGGTACAGTACAGTTCAGTACAGTACGATTCGGTACGGGTAACCCTGATCAGGCTTGCGTTTCCACCGCCAACAGTACCCTTTACTTGACAGGCGTGGTGTACGCCAGAAAGCAGCGATCGACAATAAAGCGCCACAATAAGCACAACTCTGCCTCTTTTGTGTCAGTTTTAATGAACAATAATAGCCATTATAAAAGTATAAGTATAAAGTATAAGAGGCTTATATAAGAGGAAATAAAGACAAAAGCAAACAATTCACAGTCAAACGTTTGCTACAAAGTCAGCGCTGTAAGTTACTATG